>JAWWEO010013327.1:0-28174 GCA_035582975.1 Ormyrus labotus
CCCCCCCCCCCCCCCCCCCCCCCCCCCCCCCCCCCCCCCCCCCCCCCCCCCCCCCCCCCCCCCCCCCCCCCCCCGCTCGTTGTATATTCGAGGCACACGAGCAGGGTCAGGAGGAAATACCGAAGGTAGGCGCGGCGGGCTGATTTCGCAAATGCGAATCCCTTGTCTCGAGTCTCTTTCGCCCAACGGAGGCACTCTTTCATGAGTCAGATTTAATGTTTGGACAAGCGATTTTTCCTGATTCCCCTGCTGCGCCTTCCGGTCTACTATGTTCCCCCAGCAGCGTGGCTTTGACTGTTTTACTCTGGTTAAATTATTTTTTAGTTAAGACGTTAAGCTCATTAGCGTGCTTTTTATTATTTGACATTTTCTTAATACTTATAAAAATACAGAGAAAAGAGCTTAATTAGATATTGAAAATAAAATAAAAAAAAAAGCAGCGAGCTTCCAAGTCTTGATTTTAAAAGAGCCGCGGCTCTGATTCAAAGATCGTCCGCATCTTCTGCCGTGGGCGTAAAGTGTTACGGTAATTCCCGGCGCGTCCGCCTCCGCGTTTGAACTTTCGTTCCGGACGCGGGGTGGGATCGTTCTTTCCTCGCGGTTTGCGAGTACGACTACTTACGTTACGGCGCAACTCTATAGCTGTATATAGACTTAGTCGGGAGGAGGAGTTTTACGTCGCTTCTGATGTCTTACTAACTCGGGAGGCGGCCGCGAGGCGAGGCGAATAGGGCATGAAAAAATTAGCTCTTGATGAGATTTGCATTTTAAGCCCGTATTTTTGCTTCGTGCGCTCTCGTGGCCCTCTCGCCTTACACGGCAATTACTTTCGAGAGCTTTTTAATTTGATTACAAATATTATTTTGCCTTTTCAGCCGAAGCTGCCCGTATAATTGCGGTGATTTACGGTAATGTGGGGGGATTGGCCTGCTTCGTTCGGGGTAAAATCGAGAGCTGTCATACGGATAATTTTCGTATCAAATGCATATGCTAATTTGTATTACTATTATAGCTGCTGGTAGAATTATTGATTACTGTAACAGTTGAATAAAACTGGAATACTGCTGGGGTAAAATTGCAATCTATGCACGCGATTTCAGTTAAAAAAAATACGGTTTCATGGAAGAACTCGCGTTTTATCTTGAGGATTAAAAATATTATCCTTCTTGTTTGAATTGTAAAATAATTGTTTTACAAATCATGATAATGCATGAATCATCAGATGCAAAATGCGTACAAAATGTGTAACTGAACAGTGCATAATGTACGTTCATTAATTCTATTATTATTTTCCGTTCTTATTTGCAACAATAAATAATAGGTTATTTGCTACATATAAAATAAAACTCAAAAAGACTTAAAATTATTAAAAATTCTCGTAATCGAATTTAAATGTTATTTTTTATCAATAAAACAATCAGCCTTTAATATGATGTCATAGTCGTATATTTCCCGCTTTATGGAAATCGACAGAGATTCTATCTTTTGATGGCTACCAATTTAGTCCTCGATGATGGTTATTAATTTTCAGGAAGTATCAAGAATGCAAATATTATTCCAACGTAAATATTACAGGGGTGATCTCTCAGTTCAACCCACTCTGCAAAATTCCGCCTGAATAATCATTTGTCGATAGGAAATACAGTGGATCTTCCGGTGTTTTTGCTTAGTGCTTTATATGTAGCCCCACAGTTAAGTTCGACATTAAAGTAGAAGCGTATATCCTTCTAAAAGTTAGGTTCGCGCAGACGCGCGTGCGCCGCCGGTATCTATAAAAGCGCCGTACGAAGACGTTCAGGAGATCATCGGCTTTTTAATGGTTACGCCAGGGACGTTAACGCTTTACGGCGATATAAAAACTCAACCCACGAAGAGATAGGAAGAGGGTCTTGCGCGCAGAAACAGCAGAAGCAGCAGCGGCTGCAACGCCTTGGAGTATCGGCTAGTTTGGCCCTGTACACCGAGACCTTATGAGGAAGGAATGCCCGATTTCGACGCCTCTCCAAGGGCCGCGAGTCGAGCTGGGGAAGAGAGACGGCTGGAATTGATGGACGCGTCGGTGAGAGAGAGAGAGAGAGAGATAGAAAAAAAGATGGCGAGGCGATAGCCGAATGGCAAGTTGCGACATTATCGGGAAAACTGGTATTAAAAGAAGAACGAGGAAGTACTACAAAGTACGGGAAATAGATTTTACGCTGACACTTGAAAATTACAACCAATCACGTCGCAGCCGAATATATACCTACTAAAAGTGCTGTTAGAATATTCCGCGAACTCTCAACGATAAACGATAAAAGATCTTATTTTTATTTTAGGCAAATTCAGCGTCTGCGTCGATTTATACGCCCAAAGATATTCCCTGGCTTTTAAGCGAGAATTTAAAGACTATTTTTCAGAGTGGTCTCATTATTCCGAAAGTGATAGAAGCCAGATTTACAAATACTGCCAGAAAATAAGGATAAACGAAATAAATTCTCGTTTAAATTTTTAGCAATTTTTTTAACCAACTGTATATACAATATAATCTCGGTTTTTTTTAATCAGAAAACTTCGAGGCGAGTCTTACACTCCCTATCTGAGCCACACGAAATTCCCATTCATCAACTGGGAGTCTCGCATGGTTCTGACAGCGAAGTAAATGCTATTCCGTAATGCTTTCTAATCAAGTTCATCATTGTAATAGGTTTCATTCCTTTAATCAGTATTCCGCTCACAATAAATTAACAGAAATTTAGCGTTTATAACGAAAAACAGACGTTGATTTGGTTTCTTTTTTAATTTACTACATTTTTAAGAAAAAAGTAAATAGTCTTCTTCAATAATTTCCTTGCAAAAATCTTGAGTCTATATTTATTCGATTATGTAACTTGAAATTAGGAAACTTGCACTGCTTAATTAAAATTTGCAATTCCATCATGCATTACAGTGGATCTGATTAATGTAATATCAGAGTTACAGCGAAAAAAAGATTGAAAAGTAACAAATAAGGTTCTTTCAGTGCCACTATTTCTCTCTATCTAGAAACCTTTGAACTTCGCAAATTCGAATTCTCGTTTCCTAAATTCTATCCAGCATCACTTCAAGTCGACCAGCGTAATGAACCCTTGCAAATGTAGATCATTACAAATTAGAGCAATCAGAGACTGCTGCGATTCTACCTCACTAAATTTTTCATTAGCACAAACTATTTACTTGCAATTCAGTCTGATTCCTAATTGCTTAAAATAAAATCGTCGTGCCAAAAAAACATGTTTTTTTTCTCTGTTTCAAAAAAAAAAAAAAAAAAAAACGCATTACCAAGCGTCTCGCCGTACGGCGTCCCCTTAGACAGAGTCGGAGAAAAAAGAGTTGCGCGCGTTGGCGAAACTCCAGTGGCACTCAATACGTACGCCTCGATCTATAATTTTTCATCGGCGAGCATTTACGCGATACAAACATTCAGGCACTCCCGCGCAAGAAGCGCGAAAAGATTCGGGACAAGAAAACATCGAGGGGTGGGGGGAGGGGCTCGGAGTGCGAGCTTCAAGAGCGCCTTATATTCCTTAGATCAAGGAGCACCGAGAGCGAAATGATGGATGCGAAGGCGCCATTTCGCATTCGCGAGTTCCCACGTCACTTATACACACTCGCCTCCGGAGCTCCGCACGCGAGGATTCGCGCGATTCTCCGGGAAAAGAGAGCGACTCCCTCGCGATGCGAATATCAGCGGCGGCTGTCTGCGCTGTCGAGTCGCTTGTACAAAGGAGAGCGAGAGATGACAATGAGAAGCAGCTTCTATCCGCGAAAATATATACGGGAAATAGTTGGTTCGCGCGCGTCGAATCGATTTCCGCTCGGAAGACTTTTCTTCAATTAAATATTTTCTTAGTCAGTTTTCGGGTAAGAAGATTTTAAAGTTGAAAGTGAAAATTCAACGTTGTAGAATGAATGTGAATAGAACGTAGCAAATAAATAATACCTTTAGATAAGAAAAAAAGTCTTTCAAATTGTAAATAAATTTATTACAATTAATACAATTGAAAAATTTGGGGAACTTTATACAAAAAGTCGTTTAAGAAATGAACTAATTAATTAAATGTGTTATTTATATCAGTTCGAAAAAACGTACTGTTACTCTCACAAAAATATAATCTAATGAAACGATCAGAAATAATATTAGTTTCGCGAAACATTTCGAAGAGTGCTCAGCAGTGACCAACGAAAAAACTTACCCCGAGAACACTAAAATAAGACAATACTCGTATTTCCCCCTGGGTGCACTGCCGCGCTTTTTGATATTGAAAGTCCCAGGGAGCGGTTCACTGCGCCAACTACAGTTTCTCGTAATCTCACTTTTATAAGTGCTCTTACTTCTGTGAATCTAAATTTATTGTCGGTTTTCCCCGGCAAACGAAATACTCGGCGAAGGTACAATTTCTCTATTATTATAAGACTCCTTGTACAACTCGAACAATCCTTTTTATTCAAACGGACGATCAACTTTTTCGAGATGGAATTTTTGAAAAAAAAAAAAAAAGAGGGGGATTTTTCAATGAATCGACACATTTTATCGACTAGCCGTCCGCGCGAGAGCACAAAGCGCTCGGTGTTTGAAATAAACTACCAATTAACATTGCCGCTCTCGAAGATCGCCATTCCAAACTCGATTTCGAATCGGCAATTCCAGCTGATCACTCGAGACTAAGGACCGCGCTTTAATGTACACCTACACAGAGGAGCTCGGTATAAAAAGGCGAACCTCTTGAAAAGTGTGTCCGTGTAAACGGCTATTAGACCGATTCGGCTGTCATCGCAGATTATCGAATTTCGATAAGCGGCTCCGATATTTCCAGCTGCCAGTTTCCGGTCATTTTCGGCTTCCTATCGGGGGAACCAGGGAGAGAAAGAAAACGAGCGTCCGCTCGAACGATCGATATTTTTTCTCGGACAAAGGGGGGAGCAATGGAGGTTCTCGTGCACCGGCCGAAAGATGGAGGGGGGATCGAATCGCAGGTGGTACGTCGGTGTGCGCGGCCTCCCCGTGTGTTCGAGCTCTCGAAACGGCCCATCCATCGGAACGCCGTGGACGCTTACCCTTGAAAGCACCCAATCAGTCTGAAAGAGCTTTTGCATGAGAGCGAGCGAGAACTCCGGGGGGTGGAGGGAGTGGAAAAACGTTATGCGACTTTTATTTCTTCGGAGATCTGCTTCTGGGCTTGGAAAATCATCGTTTTTGCAGTGCGAGCCCGCTGGGAAACGGCGCTGACTCGATTTCCGAGCATAAGAATGTGTTACGGACGGATTTGACAAACTTGGAGCTTCTTGTTTTCGAAAAATCAGGTCGGCGATGATTTAGTTGGAAAAGGAATCGAATAATTTTCGATTTTGGGCGTTGCAATAAATAGCTTCATGTAGGTAGTGTAATTGTGCAGGAAATGGAGCAAGTGCATGTAAAGGAACCACACTTGTGAACAATACATCGTTTAGCTTAATCATTAAATAATCATTATCGTTTAGCTTAATCATTAAATCCTTGTGAAGTTAAACCGAGACGTAATGTTTCCTTAAAGTAACTGCTGAACTTTAGTAAATTTAACTTGCTGCTCCATTGTTGAGAGATATTTCAAGATATCCAAAGTATTTTACAAATTTCTATAAAAAGCACGCGACACCAATCGATAATCTTTTTTTTAACCTTCAAATAATTAATGTGTGTAATGTAATGCTGCTCGTGTAATTGTTTACATTTTTATGACGCTGAAAAAGCTTCTTTATGATTAAACATCAAATGCAACCTGGAAATCAAATTAATTCTGCATTGATCGTGTAAGATCTTTAAAATAAGAAAAATAATTACTCTACCCTGAAAATCATTAGCAGATTAATTACTATATTCAACAACTTGAGAGAGATCCATACATATTTACGCGCCGGCTACTGTCAAACATTTTAGCAAACTTAAATGACTTTATTGAAGTTTATTTGCCGGAAGAGCAAATCAGGTGTACGTAGGCGTATAACGTGTATAAAGTTATTTGAACGGGTATAGTAAAGTACTTATAATACTTGAAGCCTAGAATACGGCTAAGTCGGCACGAACAGCGGAAGTAATCTGCATACTGCAGATTCGAGGTGCTGTAAGACTTCAATTCAACCCTTTGTTTCTCTCCTCTAGTCAGTGTTTTGGACCCGCGGGAATTGTGGCTCGTTCATATTGAAGGCAAGTTTTCGCTCAGCTGCTCACTTGCATGCACGCGAAAGACGCGGTTCATTTCGCGTGGCAATATATTTTAGCGGCCCTTTCACGTCGATTTCTTCGAGTTTGCTATTTATAAAAATATTTGAATTTCGATCTCTCGTTAAAAAATGAAATCAATGAACGCTTTAATAACTGGGATATGTATAAAATCCATTCTTGCGTATAAACTTCATATTTTTTCTTTTATTATTTTTTCGATAAAATTATTAAACTTTTTTACTTTTAAAACAAATTAGCAACTAAAAAGTTAATAGAAATTCAAGAATTCATATTTATTAACCTACATTTATTGCCTTAGTCGTTTATTATTCTATCTCAAACGGTTACAAAGCTGTGATTAAAAATAAAGCAATGCTTACTCTCCTTGTAGAAATTCGTTTGAACAACATGAATCTGCTGGTTTAATTTTTAGACGTGGTAGCCATCTGACAACGACTCAAAACCATTGTTTGAAGATTGAATTCTCCTCCTGTAAATGACATTTAATTATTCAATCATAGTCAACGTTCAGAGCAGCTTTTCTCCCATAAACTGTGTAATTTCACGGATTGAGCTTTCCACAATCAGCACCTCCCGAAAATTCCGTCAGTTTTAGGATGCGGGGCTTTCACTATTGACGACAGGCCTTTACTAAGTAATTGAAAGGCCTCTAGAATTGCAACAGAGAGTGAACAGAGAAAGGGAACAGAGAAAATAGCACATAACCGATGACATCTTTGGCCTCCTCTCTCTCTCTCTCTTTCCCTCCCTTTGGCTCCTCCGCCCCTCCCGCCGAACAGAACCTGGCGATGACGCGAATTTATTACCCTGGGCAAAATCCCGGCGACGACGATGGATTAAGCCGATTATACCAATTAAGCGTCTTAACGCGGCGAACTAGCGATGTGTATAGCCTCACCCGTAGATAGTTGTTGCACCCCTTACCCCTTCTCTCTTTCGTACCTTCGGCACCATCGGAACAGCGTCGTTAACATTGCATTGAAAATGCCTAGTGGTGAATACCCTTTATAGTATATGGAAACAAATAAACTGCTCTTAAACGATCAATTGCTAATTAGTCATTGATTATGGAATTGCTTTGGTGATACAAACAATGCGCCGCTACGGTTTATTAATGGCAATTTTGGAGGTTTTTAAAAAATCATCTTTTTTAAATGATTAACATTAGTGGAATTCATTCAAGTGGTCAAATAATAGGAATGAAAAAAAAAATTAAAACTTTTGATTATTTTCCAAATATAAACATAAACTAAATATAATAAGAAAAGTTTTGTACGTAAAAGTTTACCGGAATGACAACTAAACTTTTATATTCAACAATTTTATTTAGCACACAGAATACATTTGGAGTTCCGATAGCACGAAATTGGAATTGACGCATTGAAAGTTCTGAACTTTTATTTCAGTTGAAACACTCTTGAGTTACGAAAAGAGAAATGCAGTTTCAAAATAATATTATTATTTTAACATGGCTCACCTGTTTTATTATTTTATCCCAACGTTGTTTCTTATTAAGGAAGTTCCCTGAATACCTAGTTAATCAAAGTAAGGTACAACTGTACTGGCATTTGACTAACGTAATAGAAGTCCAATGTCTGGCAACTCTGTAAGTTGGCAATGTTTTCTTTCAAAATAAACAGCTTATTAAGTTCAAAAACGTAATTACAAGACATGACTGTGAAAAGGGCTGGACTGCTTGCCATATTTATACAGATGCAATATTGCCAAATGTAACTGCTGCTATATAACGATAGAAGAAAAATCAAAATTTATCTAAAAAATTTAAGCTTAAAAAAAAGGCATTAATTAAATTTGCAGATTCATAATCATTTTATAATACATTTTAATTTAAACTGGAAGTTAATTTAAAGCGTATTTAAATAATGCTTTGCAAGTTTTAAGAACAGATTAAAAAAACGACGTATTTAAATTATGTAACATTAGCTTTTAATTCGGCAAAATTAGTAAATTTCTCAGTAACGCATGTAATGTACAAAAGAGTTGCCTAACATCGAAAGCACGTTCAATCGGTTCATTTGATTAAATTTTCTTACCGCTCACACTGCTATTGGAACGGGATAACATTTGCGGTTCTATACACCGGTTAGATTTTAGAGTTATCCGCCGCCTTAACTGATCGTTTAGTTTTCAATAGATATGCCGGAAGTTCAATTGGTCCTAAACTGCACTCCGGGAAGTTTCTACCATTGGAAACCATTCGGCAACTATTATTGGTCTGGTTCAATAGTATAATTACGCCTTTCCCTGAAGCTGTCGTGCATTCAAGGCACAAGCGAGATTGTCAAACACAAAATCTATTATCCCTGTGTGCACCAACTTTATCTCCCTTACTTCCACCTACCTTCTCTTTTGCTCTGTGTCTCTTTTATTAAATGTATTAAATCTCACGTCTTTTTGACGTGAGCAATTTAATTTGTACAATTATCTAGCTAGAAATTTAATTGTTCTTTCAAGAAACTTGATTGGCTTTTTGGCAACTGGGTAAAACGCTATGCTAATTAAACATTGGTACCAGTGGTTTTAAGAAAGCTAGCCTTTCCATTTTAGCACTATTATAATTTTCTACGTGGTAATTTGTTTCAAGTCCTTTTTTTCTGTTCCTAAAATAATTACTCAATCAAATTTGAATCCTATGTCTCTTGTTACTTCAACTAATTTAAAAATTCAAAATATCTGTTGTCAACGAAATATTTTCGTTGAAACAAGGATCTATGCTGACCTATTGCTGACTCTGCAATCAATGAAAAGGCAGCTACACCAGTGTACACAAAGTTCTGAAATAAAAATACCCTTTTTCGTGCTGCTTTAATCTTTTAAAATAACAAATACAAAACAAGATAACTCTAGAAAATTGATCAATCAAATTTTTCGCAGAATATAACATCGTTTTTTTTTTCAAAGAAAACTGTTTGAAATACCGCATGTGGATTTATAATTAAAGCGCACACATTTAAAGTATCTTTTTAACATGAACAGACTGTTGACTCTCTGTCAATAGTTTACACTACGGGGCTGCATGGCAACATATTACGTTCTACAATTTCGGTTTTCCCAACAGTAATCTGCACTTGGCACGCTAACATTTGGGATTTTCATTAAACTTTTAACAAAAATTACTAAATTTATAACAAAAAAACTATTAAACCCACATCAACTTTCAGCATAATGTATAGTAATATTTTTACCATGATCCAATGACTGTTCTCGAGACTCTCAGAACCTAAAATGGAAAGCTTGATAAGTTAAATCGGTAAATTTTTATCTTCCCTTTGCTGACTTGCGCAAGGAATCAGCGTTGGCGCATAACGCGCGACCAGAAGTGGATGGAATTTCGTATTCAGTGTGTACCAACAGCGAGATGCTTCGGGGGTGAACTAAGTACTGTTTGGGTTCACTGACCGCCATAACCCCCGATTTCGATTCTGGGTAATAGAAACGATTGCGATACGAGCCATATTCTCCCCCGCGCGCGTCTACCGTCGCTATTTGGGTCACGAGCGTCGCGATCAATCCGTCGGACAAAATTATGCGTCCGTGAAGGGTTCGCGAGCCGCGGCGCAGTCCGCGCACTTCATGTTGCCGACGTGCTCGAAGACCGGCGATACGTAATTACCGGGGAATCGTTAAATGGGCAGTGCCGAGTACGATGTACGAGAAATTAATTCCCGAAACCACTTTTATGCGCGTGCATATCGGTTTTATTAGAAGGACCCTGGGAATTTCGAGGAACAGCCGACTATCGGCGGAGCTGAAATTTAGAGAGCTGGAAATTATGTTAATGAAAGATGAAATTTCAATCAATGCTTTTACATTTTCAATCATGACGTGAGAATTGATTGAGAACTTTTTCAAGACGTTAATGCGACTTTCAATTAATTTTTAAAAAACATTCTTATAGTACAAAATCTTCCGCGGGAGGAAACAAAAATTGTTAAAGTCTTGCATGACGTTATTTAAAGTTGCTTATATAACGGGCATATATTTCTCTTTAAATTGTAAGATTTAATTATTCAGTAATACACAATCAAAATTTTTAGTTCGTTAAAAAATGCCAACTCATTTTTTTTATTTCGACGCACACAACTTCATGATATAATTTTCGACGGCAATAACAGTCGCCAGTGACATCTGAATATTTCAGACGTCTCTTGGCCCTGCTTCGGCAGCAATTTTTTTTTTTTTTTTTTTTTATTGGGTAAATTTTTTGAGAAAATTAAAGAAGAATCAAGATGTGCGACATTCCGAAACCTGAAATGCGAAAGTTTATGCATAGAGCAAATCGAATTCATATTCCTGCGGCTTTGTGTGCTGGTGTTTTGTCGTCAGCGCTGTGGTACATGTTTGTATTCAGAAGTCACGCGAGAGATTTTGCCACCTACTATCTGTAAGTTTAACAAAATTCTGATATATAAGGTGGTTTGATAGCTTTTTTTAATAAGATCTTTATATAATCTAATAAATTAGGTTATGACAGATTCTTCTTAGAGTGTGTCTCAGCGGTCGATGTAGCATACGCGAAAATTTATTTACTACAGATATAATCATTTTTGTCATTGGACACCAAATGTAAATTATCGTCTCGCAAACTTGTATTACTAACCTAAGTTTTTCGAGTGTCCAATGACCAAAATAATTATTTCTTTAGTAATTTTGCATCGAAAACGGGGGAAAATGACTTCCCAGACTCAGAGGTCGGTGGTTGGTGGTTGGTTGGGTTATCTTTTACAGACTTCTTTGTGGTTTTCTCGCACGCGAAAAGAGATTTCACATACGCGAGAAGAGATGTAGCTTACGCTACATCGGCCGCCGGGACGCACTCTTCTTATTAATTGCGCAGGCTGTATCTTAAAAATCAATAGTTAATTAAAAAAATAAAATAGAAAAAAGTTATCAGTAACGAGACAACGATATCAAATTTATAGTCAAATAATTTTAATATTTTTATAGCGATTATGATGCAGACGTAAGTCAAGATTTCATGGAACAATATCTGCAAGCAAAAGGAAATGCGAAAGAATAAATATAACAAAGATTTTTTTCATTGTAAAATTTTTAATAAATATTAAATAAAGAATTTCTCAGAGATTAAAATGCATAAAAATTTTTTAGAATGCGCAAAATGTTTATGCGGCCGTTTTACGCGGCAGTAAAAAACATGCTATGCTGTGAATGTATCAGAGTCTTAAACTTGTCAACGTACGTAATACACCTAATATTTTGACAGTTCTAAATGCTACTAAGTTGATGGTTACGTCAAATTCTTTGCTCCTTCGTGGCAGTGAAATAAACGTAAAAAACATGACTAATGGTGGAAATGTAGAAAATCATAGTCTTTTAAATTTTCGATTACGACATACTAAAGCATCTTTTGCAAGAAGCCATTGAAGAGAGATGATAATTTTAATTACACGGGGCGATAACATTTAGACGAGGAAATCACATGCTTAATAGGAACAAAGATTGACTGAAACGTCTCTCCAAAAATTTTTCAAGTGATAAACACAATCTCTTAGTTTAAACATCATCCGCGCAGGTGGAGCTTAACAAAAGGGAGAGGAAGAAACTAATATACCGCGTTTGCGTAGTTTACATTACCGGTGCGCAAATGCTTAAAGTGACAACAAACACGTACTGCCGAGAAAGATAAGTAAACGCGACGAACGGGAGCAGTGGATGGCGGCGCACCGCGGGTCGCAGTGTACGCCAAGGGAACTGTTTATTTTTCATACGAACGTCTTTTCGAAATCGCAGTCGTCCCAAAAAGTAAGATCCGTCTAAAAAGGCTTACCTTGTGCCGAGGCTGAAAGGGGGCTTCTTTAATTTTCTCGCAAAGCACTCGCTGCCGCCTTATAAAGAAAAAGTCGACGGTGCGAATAGCGTGGAAGAAAATTGCGGCGCAACATGCTCTCCCTCTCTCTCTCTCTCTCACTTGGTCATTCGCCCAATCGCCGCGGCTCCGTACAGCCATCGACGGAAAAGCAGCCCCCTACGTGCACGATATTATACACATACGGCGAAGCTTTAAAAAAAAATAAAGGAGAGCCGGCACGAATGACTAAATCAAAATCGCAGCGCGATCGAAAGACGATTAAGCGGCTTTGCCTGGAAGGCGATGCAGTTATTACCGCACGGACGGCGGGGGGTCTGCTCGCGCGGCCGGCTCTCGCTCGCAAAACCTCTTTTAGTGCGCGCGAGGCAAGAAAAAGCCTTTCGCGGGTAATTTTCGCGAGGCGCAGCGCACGTGCGCCCCACGTAATAGCACTCGGCTATTACCGAGTTGCGGTGCTCGGTGGCGATGGCGTGACCCGATCGTTTTCCGCGGTGGGCCTCTCGCTCTCTCTCTCTCTCTCTCCCTCTCTCTCTCTTTCTCTCCCTCTCGCTCGCTTTCTCATGTATACTAAGCGGTACACGAGCAGTTGTCAACGTGTGTGTGTGTGCGCGCCTTCGATCAGCCGAGGCCGCAAAGTGAGCAATGAGGGTGAGCGAGAAAAGGAATTGTTGATTTCCTACGTGAAGCGGTGATTGCGAAAATAGTAGACAATTCGCGGGGAAAAAATCCGAGGCAGTTATCCGACTTTTTAAGGTTAATTGTGTTTGGATATAGACGCAATGAAAGACTACTCGCTTTTTGCAGGTGGATCTCGATGATAAACCGGCGAAATTTATTTGTCTATTCACGCTGGGCAGCATTTGAAAGAATATGAGATTTCTATGCATTATTACTGCGCAAAATTCTTTTGTAAAGGATACAATATGTAGTGGGTTCCTTTAGCATTGGTATTGAACATCGGTGATTCAGCTGGAAATATTTAATGCACGAATGAATAACAGAGGGGATTTTAAGGATTACAGAGCTTAGTTGAATTACATTAAGAAAGATTGATCATTTTTTCTTGGGAAGAGCGACTAAAAATAGAAAGCATTAAAATTTTATATTTATAGATCATTAATTTTTCCTTTCATAATATTTATTTGAAATATTATAAAATGTATTTTTGAAACCGAAATGTTAAAAAAAAAAATGAAATCGCATTGAATTTCGCTCTCGTGAAACCAAAATATTCGTTTGCATTCAAGAAATCATTTTGTTCGATGCCAAAACTTCATTATCTCGTTACGAGATGCGCCGGGCTTACCGCAATTCATTTTATTTTGCAGGAACACGATATATCTCATGCGTTTACGAAAGTTGATCATTCACTTACGCTCCGACGGGCATCCGCGAATTTTGGATTGAAACGTGTAATCTTAATTTCAAGAGGCAAACTTGTATTTTCTCATGTATTTTTTCTTTACTTATCGCATTCCGCGAGGATAAAAAAAGAGTTTGAAATATATCGATTACATCCCGTGTTAATCAGTTCGCTTGAAAAATATACGCAAATATCAGATATCCGATATTTGTACGTAAGTTCATGATCCGCAACGAAATGTGAACGAAACTTCTTTCTTTTCGCTTTTTAATGTCTTACGAATATATATACATTTAAAGTAAAATCCATCGAAACCACAGACTACCCCGTAGGAGACACGCGAAGCGAAGAAAACGAAATTTTTCGTCCGACAAAACTGTTAACAGATCGAATGAATACTCGGAGGTATAAGAGAAATGCGTCTGGAAACAGAGCTTTACTGGTTTAACCGCGCGGGTAAATTTCGAGTCCCCGGTCGCTTACACATACATCTTCGGGGCTCTCCGGCGCGCGTATCAGTCGGTCTGCACTCGAAGCTAATACTTGTCCCTCGAATCGGAGTCAGGTAGTAGTCGTGCTCGCACGCAGGGCCGCTTTCGCCGGGCGTAGTGGTGTCTGCGGGCCGTCGACCCCGTCGAAATTGCGCCCTAACGGTCCTGAGCTTAAATACTTGCGCCGCCCGGCGAAAGGTGTGCGCGCACGTAAGCCTCCCTCCCTCCCTCCCTGCCGCCTCGCTCCTGGCCCTTTATGCAGGCCGCAGCAACGACAACAACAGCAGCAGCAGCGGCAGCGGCAGTGCGGTACTCTACAGATATACGGAGCGAGAGGGAATTTAGGGCATCGCCGCGACGCGGCCGAGGGCTTGCGGCGGCTCTCGGGTAGCTTCGAGCTTTCCGAGCTTTCAGACGCGAGACAAAGAGAGCAGAACGGGAGGGAGCGAGCGCGATATTTACAGCTGGTAATTATTTATCGGCAGATGCCCTTTGACACTTTGGGTCGACCGAGTGAGCGCGGGTATAGCGAAGCGCGGCCAGCCACGGGATTACTTGCACGCGCGCGACCGATCGAGAGAGAGAGAGAGAGGGAGATAGATAAATAGATAAAGGAAACTGTACTACTTTTTTAGGTTAGGTAATAGGGAGTACGTGAAATACAGCGTAATTGTAGTTGGAAAGATTTGTGAGCTTTATACATTCTATTTTTTTTTTCTTTTTTTAATAAAGTTTCTTTCATTAAACCAAAGAGCGGTATCGACGAATAAAGAATTAATTGAATGGCAAAGTAAAAATTAGAAAAGCGGGAAAAATGGTAACTGCACCTTTGGTGCACTATTTTATATTTGTATATTATCCGCTGTACTTTTTAATGTCAAAAAATTTTGTCGATAAAAGAAACCTGCCGTATTTTATCTTTTTGCATTTTAATTAATTTAACTGAAAAACAAACTGAAAAAATTTCTCTTCTGCATATAACTCTTAACCACAATTTGAATTTTGCATTAAACATCAGCATATTACGTAATTCGCAAAGACTTTTGAACGCAAATACGAAACGATAAAGTTCCATCCGTGGAAACGATTTGCAAAGAAAGTTCGGAAAAGATTAGGCCGAAGTGGTCTTCTTTCTTAAGCGAACGATACGCAGGGGAGCGATAATATGTCTGAAATCACGCACAGTGCCGGCTCCTGTCTTACTCAACACGTAAGAGATCAGATTTCCATTAAGAAGTTAAGGAACGAGAGGCAGAAGATTTTCTGCGAAGTTTCTCACGTAACTTGACCAGAATCAAACTTTCAAAGTATCGCGCTGCGAATGAGTACTTCTCTTAAGGTATTAAAATCACTCTCGCCGTAGATAGACAGTCGCGAATTCAAATCGGCAAATTAAATTTCAACAAAAAATTGTCGATGAATGAAAAAGTACACGGCGAAGCTTGACAAATTTCTGCGCCGAAGGGTTATAATTTCGCAAGCAAAAGAGATGTCCGCGGGACGCGAAAAGAAAGAGCTGCGGCCGCACACCATCTCGCATTGGGTGACTTTGGCCGCGCAAATCATAATTCCCGGATGTGGATGTCGCGGTGGCGCGCGGCTTAACGTACGCTCGCATTGCCATCAACGCCTGAAATTGGAAACCATATAGCGGGATATACAGATTATTATGCCATTAGGATATAATGGGGAGGACCTGGCTAGAATGACGTTAGCTGAAACCGTGTGGTGCTCAAGTGGATTTCGCAGTTGGGTCGTCGCAGTTGCGGCGGCGGCGGCGGCGTCTCCGCAGCGCCCCGATTTAAAGCCCCGCGAATATTACGGAATGCATAGGAGAATCTTTTATAATTTACCCTTTATCATTGTGTACGCTTTGCCTTTGCGACGGGAATTCTATTTTTGAGTGATGAATAAAGTATACTTGTATTTTGATTAAAACCTTAAAGGGCCCCAATAGAAAGTTTGAATTATGTCGTTATTAAATAGAGTAATAAACAAAATTTTAGTTATTTAAACAAACTATTTCTTACCTGTTTATTTGGAAATAGCAAATTTATACATTTACAGTGTTCACTATTTCTTTTTTCTTTGTAAAAGTTGGAAGATCAAGATTTTTCGTAAATATATAGCCAAACAACGGGATCGTTCAACGTGGCGCGAATATAAAAAAAGGAGGCGTGAATGGATTTATCGAATTCATTCGAGATAAGCGCTTGGACGTGTTCCCTAAAATTTCGATTTAAAGTACACGACATTAGAGTCTGTCGCCGAAAATACAAAAAAGTTATAAAACTTTTATAAAACACCTCGCCGTAAAACCTTTCTCGCGCGAAAGCACACGGCGCACAAAAACAAGGATGTATACACATCGCATAAAAGTGCTCGCCGCTCTCGTGCCGCGGGAGAAAAATGCGAATCCAAAGATGGTTCAAGCCAGGAGTGACGACTTCGTTTCTTCGCGCGCTGCTTGTTTGCACGAAGACCCTCAAGCGATGTTTCGCTTTGGCGAATGTATACGCCATAATAGTCGGCAGCAGTGACAAGTCCTTGCAGTATAACCCGCTTTGTCTTTCGCCTTCGCAAATCGAACATTTTTATCCTCTTCCTTTTTCTATTCGTTTTTATTCTCTCTTTCTCTCTCTCTCTCTCTCTCTCTCCGTCTCCGAAAGAGGTCTTCTTTTGCACTGTATGAAAATATGTTTTCCACCGGCGAGAAGGAGAGTTTTGCTCCTCGAGGCTGCGAAAACAAGGTAATAAAGAAATAAACTGATCTCTGAATCGATTTCGATTTTTATCATTGTGCGCTTCCTTTTTTATTTGCCAGCGTCACTTTTGAAGAGATATTTTTATCGGATTTTACTCAACACGTTATTCAAATTTATTACTATATTCAATTAAGCTATTAACTTTACAAGAAAGCTGTACAACTTCTAAATTTAATTGTTTTATAATTTAATGCCGATTTTAAATAAAATCATTTAACAATCTCACTGTTTTTTAATACTGTAGTTCGTAAAGTAAAATGATAATTAAAGTACGATAATGTAATTCATGGTGAAATACCATTTTTATGAGAAGGACATGAGAAACAATACCGCTGATTACTTTATAATGCTTTGAATTCAAGTGTAGTATTATTAAAATGACTAGTAAGATATAATCAGGTTGTAACAGCAAAAAATGTTTTCTTGTGTTATGGATTGCATACCTTTAATTTCTTCTGCAATCTCCTATTCATATAATAGAGAAAAGATTTCACGAAGTTTAAAACAATAACATAAAATTACGAAATAACGAATCGCTGAAATGCATGTCCTTATTATTACAACTATTAACTTTCATTTCCAAATTGATCTTATATCAACGTAGATGAATCGAAAGTGATTAAATTAAACATAATTTACTGTAAATCTTAATAGAAATCTTAAGTTTATCCTAAATTTCATTTCAATATTATCAGTTTATTTTATTCCAACGTAATCTATATAAACAACTGGTCATCAGCATTCAAGTTCGCTAATTATTGATGGATTGTACTTCCACGCGTACGCAATTCCAACGTTAATTTTGTTCATCTGCGCATAGCTCTGAATTAAACAAGCTTTATTAGCCGTATACATATATACGTTATTAGATACTAATTTATACTTTCACAGATAATGCGATTGATAATCGGGGCCAGTGAATATGCAACTCCTAAGTAAGCAATGACCGCCAATTTTCTGAGCGTTCCCTATTACCGCTCCCTCTAACGTCCCTGATCTTCGCTACCTGCGTCTTTCGCAACCGCTCTTTCATTTAACAAGCGAAAAAAGAGCCCACGGAAAAGGACGGCAAAAGCCGCGTAACGATATAATTTTTCTGTGCACATTATAACGATACAAGTCCCCCCCCCCCACCTTATTATATTATTATTTCGGAGCATTAATAATTGCAGCTAAACGTCGACGCAGGAAGAAGGAGAAGAAAGCGGCTCGCGTGACAGAGAATCCAGCATTTTTCCATCTCCTTTATTTTCAATAACATTTCGGACCCATAGAAAAGGCGAGCACGTCCACGCACGCCAGGCTCTTTCTTTTCTACTACGTGCTCTCGCGTCCTCGCGCAGAGAGAGAGAGAAAGAGAGAGAGCTGCACACTCACGTAATCACTCGTCTAAAGAGCGAGAGGTACGTACAGATATAAAAAGAGAGACGGAGAACCCGCGCAGAGAAGAAGGAGGAGGCGCGAGCAGGAGAGAATTGGGACGCGAGGAATGCGTGAATGATGCGGTGAAATCTCGTCCGAAAGAGAAGCCTCTCTGCAGGCGTATGTGTGAACGTCCGACAGTCATTCTCTCTTTTACTCCCGCGCGCGGCATAGACAGCTCGTTTTCCTTTGGAGAACCAGTTGAAAAGGATCTTTTTCCGTGCAGGCGGCGAGAGAGAGAGAGAGAGAGAGCACGGAGGGATCGAGCGCACTCTGCCCCGAAGAATGTACGCGCTCCGCTGGAGTCGCGATCGTGTGATGTATGAATCGATCCCTCATTTCGAGCACGTATACATGTATATGTATAACTGCGCTCGGTACAGGAACTCCGCTGCTGGATTATGGAACTCGAGACGTTTGGCGCTTGGACGCTTGCAAGACTTGAAGACGCGAGAACGAATTTTTGTAATTAGTTTGCTTTCGCTGCGGTTGATTACTGCCAGGTAAGTTTTTATGAGTCCTCTGCTTGATGATATTGACAGAAGAAGTATTCGGCAAAGTAATTAATTGTGCGGTAAGTAGGTAATAATCACTTTAAATTTAATTGAGTTTCAGGTACATGGTAAAGTGGTAGCTAGTTAGAGCAAGCAATCAGCTGGAAAGAATGTAGTAACTAATCAAGTCATTAAGCAACTTTCCCGCGAGGATAATAAAATATACCAAGACATTTTTGTTAAATCTCAGTTTTCGAATTTGTACAATTATTGTTAAGCAGCGGTAATTCAATCCCGAAGAAGTCATCGAATTTTCCTCGAAATTAATGAAATTACACGGCAATTAAGGCTCCCGCGGTCTTTTGCAAGATTTCCAAGTTTTTGAGGCACAAGTTTTAAAACGAAGGAAATTGATTAAGCAGAAAATTAATTCAATTACAAGTCCTGCGAGTTTAATTCGCGCCCCGCGCGCAAACGCGATTCTTACGTCTTTATTAAATCTTTTTGTAATTAAAATCGCCCGTTCGAGCGATAACAAGATAAGGAAACTGGTCTCGTCTCGCAATCAGGGAAGAAGGCGGAGAGGCACGAGGAGTGAAATCTAAGAAGGATGTTTATGCGCCATTCGGATTTTCAAAGAGCGACTACCGCTCTCCGCGCGAGCGCGCACTTTCAAATTATAAACAAGTTAGCTTCGGCTGCAGTTATTATTGGCCGCTAAGTACAGAGCCGCGCCGGGAATCGTGAGGATCATTGCCGTTCCTAACGTACGCCTCTCGCGTCGTGTTGTTACGATAATAAGATTCAGGGCGTGCATTCGCTCGCAGCTTCTCCGCGTATTACGAGGGGGAGGGGGAGAAAGGGAGGAAGCGCGGAAGGGAGGAGGCAAAAATTGTAACCCGCCTCTGTAATCTCGCCTCGGCGCCCGAGCCTTTTATAGTGGCGTCCTTTATTCTTCCTTTTCCCTTATTTTCCGCCTTCATCGTTGTCTTCTCTTATTGCGCCTTCTCCTTATCTCTCCTCATCGGGGCTCTAGGCATATCCTCTCGCATCTTACCCTAATTTGCCAATTTTTCTGTAATAAGATGGAAATATTAAAAGGGTAACGATGGTCTTTCGTTCAAAGTGAATTACTTACTTCGCGAAAGTGGATTTAAAGCAAATGTTGTAATATAATATAATGGTATATATACATAATATTATTGTTTATTTTCCCATCATTTGTTTCAACTATTTAATAGAATTTATTTTAAGATATTTTTTATTATATTTCAAAACTACAAGGTAAACTTTTTAAATTTCGATTTGACAATATAATAAGTGAATCAAATACTATTACGTTTGAATATTTAAGTTACAGAAGGAACGAATTATGAAATAATCGAAAAACGTCAATCTTTACAAAATTATCGATGCAGGTATTATAAAACTTAATCAATTGAATTACGAAAGAATCCAGAAACACCGAAGGACTGAAATAACCAAAGCCGATGTTAAATTAATGAACATCCCGCTTATACCTTACATCAGGTGTGCCGACCGTCAGCCTCTCGGCGGCTGTTAGAAATTAAAAATTCTCAGCCGTTGCGTAAATTGTATCTATCCTCGAGAGCCGGGCATTCAAAGAGTTTACACTCTCGACCTTTGACGACGGGCAGCCGCGACCGTTCTCATTTGCGTTCGAAGCGGAATTGATTTTAACTTGAGCGTTGATCGATGGCGTTAAGCAGCGGCCGGCACACGCGTCCGGCACTCGATAATGACGTCGATGCGCGGGGGCCATTGCGGCAATCAGTGCCCGATTGAAAATCAGTTTTGACAAGTTTCATTCGATTACACGCCGCGTTATGTTATATCGCCGGCGCAAACGATTCCCGGCGTGGCGGCGCTTCGCCGATTAATTCCGATTGAGAGCGACGTTGCGTAGGAGCAATTTTTCCACGCGCCTCCGCGCTACGGGCGTTGATAATGAAGCGAATAAGGCAGCGAAAGGCCGGGCTCGTTTTCAAACGGATTTCTTCTCTCGCTTCGAGACGTCTCAAAGGATACGAGGCTCGCGTATGAATTCACAATGGAGTCATTAGCACCTTTGATCTCTTGTGTTTTTTTTTTCTGGGGGGGTTTAGTCATATTTGCCGATGAAGGTTATCTAAATTGCAAAGAAAGAAGTCCTGTTTAACATGCCGTGAGAATTTAAGGATGTGATTGCGTCCTCTTTTTCGTATAATGTAAGGCAATTATAAGAGGCAATTTTAATGTTTTCTTTTTTGGCGGTTTCGTGTTGAATAAGCCATAATTTTATGACAAAGATCTTGATTTGATTCTAATAATTCTTTATCGATCCAATTATATAGTCTTGAAAAGACGTCCTTTTGAAAGTTTAATTTTCAATGTAATTTAAAAAAGTCTTGAGTCGTTTCTGTCTCTCGTGGCTAAATATGTAGTTACAATTCTTCGCTTTTTTTTTAATAATCCCCCAAGTCCCAGGCAGTAAATTAGCCGCTGACATCAACAGGCAATAATAAAATCAGGATAGTTAAATTCAGCCTTGCGCACCGTAGCAATAAACACCTGGGCATACGTAACGTTTTTTTCTCTCGCTCATATTCTCCGCCGTCCGTCGGCGGGAGTCGCTCATCGTCGCGCCGTAAAACGAGAATACGACTGGTGGAAATCAAATCGCGAAAGGCTACCGTGGGAGCGACCTTTCGAGGCCGTAAACGAAGCCGATGATTTTCGAGTTATTGTCTTTTTTTTTTCTCCTTGTCGTATTATTTTTTTTTTTCTTTCCTTCTTCCGCTCCGCCGCCTCTGTCGACGCTCGCGCGCGTAACCATCAGCGATCGAGCCGGGGATCATTTGCGGACCGGTTCCGAAGCGCGGAGAACGGTGTGAATTCCGTATAGGTATGCGCGATTGTAAGCGATAGCTTTGACCGTTGCGCGCTGAATATAAAGGATAGATTGCCGAGGATGCTTGATTCAGTGCCACTATTCACATATCGATACCCTTGTGCCACGCGATACGCCTTTTATTTTTTCGTTCCTTCTTTAGCGCGGAAAGCAGATACCGAATTGGATATATATAGGCCGCGGAGAGCTTTCTTTGCTAATTTTTTTTATTCTTTTTTTCTCCCCCTCCCCGTAAAATCATAATATTATCGGAGTATCTTATGTGTCTGGATTTATGAGGCGAGAGGTCGTTTTCAATCTTTCTTCGGGAATTTTTTTCGAAATTTATGTTTCGAAGATTAAGATGGTTTGAAGAAGATAACGAGGATGATTCTTCGCGCGAATTTTAATAAATATTTAATTCATACTTTAAAAGTAGACTTTTTTTCATGTACTAGAATGTAGATGCATACTGATATGGATCATAAGCTTGAAAATGTTTTCGTCACTTTCTAGATTTAACGAGCAGCACCCTTGTCTTTTTACATATGCAAAGTAAAAAGGCCTCGGGCAATTCCTGTTGTTTTTTTTAAATATCCTGCCAATTTAGGTTGTTACTTTAATAGATAAGAATGCTGCTAATTTCCAGAGCCGTTCGCCGCTAAAAGCTTTTAAACCGTTAATTTTTTCGTCGAAATTCCATCCAATTTCTTCGCGCCGCTCGAAATCTCGCCAATCAGCACAATGCCAATTTACTTAAAATACATTACATCCTTCTTGGACTCTAAGGTGCTTTGTTACGAAGCAGACCACCGGGTCTTTGCAGTTTATAAAACGAGTCGTACAGCGAGGATTCGAGCGAAGCGAGAGAGAGAGAGAGAGAGAGAGAGAGACAAATCAGCTGATTTAAAGCGGCGCTTTGTGCGCACAAGAAGGCGTTATGCGCAATATCCACGCTTCGAACGAGACGATGGTTTATTGTTTATCGGTTCGCCGAAAGGGCGACTCCTTCTGCGCGTCTGTGCTCCTCTTTGTACGGGCGGCGGAGGCGCGATTCTGTTATTAACGCGAGGCGGCCGGTTTGCCTCGCGGCTGCCGGCGTTCGGCGCGTTTCGAACGCCCAGCTGAGATAATATACGGAGGAAATCCAAAGCGATCGTTTACCGGGAACCTGTCGGCGCGGCTTTTAAGAGACAACGCGGGAAAAAGGGGGCCGCCGCCGCCGCCGCGCCCTGCTGTTTATTTTCGACAAGTGCGCCGATTTTTCGCCGCCGAATCTAATCAAGCAAGAGTCTTTTGATGTGGAAAACGAGGTCGGGGATATTAAATTTTGCTCGGCTTTCAAACACCGGCTTACCGGGAATTTTGGGGTGAAATTGGTGTTAAGGTAACCTTGGTGGTGAAAGATCAATTGGACCTTTGAAGCTGCACAGGGAAAGAAGTTATCGGCGTGTATACATAAAACGTACAAAACGTCTGTATCCGAAACGCACGACGATTACACGAAAAGTTGTGCGAGTCAATATGGATATATTGTGAAAGACTGCTCAGTTAAATTATTTTGTCATTATTAAATGGAGCATAATATTTGCCTGCGTAAATTGAACGTAATATATTAAATACCGATCGTAAAATTATTATTTACTTTACTCTTACAATAAACTCGTTCGCAACGCACTTTAAAACGATAAAAAAAAACAAAGTCACACCCCCGGCATGTTTTATATTAACGTCACAACTTTCATATTACGCGCCGCGTAACCCCGACCGTCAGCCGAACAGACGAAGCGTAATACCGCTTTAGACCACAATTACTTGAGAAAAATGCTCGGCAAAAAGTGCACTCTATCGTTGCGCGCGCGCCGTTTTGCCTGCCGTCTCCGTAAGAGTTTAAACAACACGGTATTCGTGCGGAAAAGAGAGAGAGAGAGAGAGAGAAAGCAAAACCGAGACACGGCGCAAGAGAGGACAAAGAAAGGAAGCAAACGCTCTCGACTCTGTCCTCCTCCCTCTACCGCGGAGCGGCGCCACCTCTTCATATTGCATTCCCCGGCTCTTCTTTCTTTTTTTTTTTCTGTGGGAGAGATGCGGCGGCTGCAGCAGCAGCAGCAGCCGTCCTGCGCTTTCTCAACGCGTGTATACGATGGCTGCTCACCGCACGCCTGCATTGTAAACCTGTCGCGACAACTGCCGACAGGGCAGACACTGTGTAGTGGTAAATTTGCGCCCTGGCGCTTTGCGCGACAACGTATATACATTCGGAGGCGTATCGCTTCCGAAGCGCTTCGAGGCGCAAAGCCAGAGACTCGGGTTAAAGCGCGCGTGGCCGTTTCTTACGAGCGGTCAAAATTTACCGGGGATTAACTTTAATTTAACGCGTGCGCGGAGGACTGGCTTCGTTTTAAAATTGGTGCGTAGCAAATGGGATGCCGGGGCAAAAAAGAGAGCGCTGAGACATGCGCATGCATTAGATCTTTTTATAGTAGCCTCTTTTAAACTTGAACTAAAAGATTTTTAAAAGGACTCCTCTTTTTTTTTCATTTCCCGTGGGCGCAGAACGAATATACGCCTTCGTTGCTGTATTATGTAAAAGTTTTGGGCTTTTGACACGGAGTTTATGATGTAATGGCTGGTACGCTAAAGTCCAGCGTGACAAGAAGCACGCTGCAATAAACGCGCTTCCCCAGTTTCTTATTCGCGTTTTTGGCAACCACCTGATAATACTGTCCGAGTTTTAACAATTGCAGTTCCACGTGAAATTAAGAATCACGATTAAAGAGCAACCACGTTGCTACGACGTCAACCGATCTTTTCTTATTTCGGAAGAAAAGTAAGGCGCAGAAGAAGGATGAGAATACGAAAGGGAGGATAAAACAAGACGAAATACGATAAAGGAATGGCACTGACTGGAGGGTCACGCTCATACAAAAGGGAAATAGAAGCACTATATTTCTATAGATGAAGGCGCGTAAAAAAAGGAGAAAATAAACATCAAAAGGGGGAGAAGACAATCTGGAAGGGGAGTGGAGAAAAACTGTGAAATATATGATGAGGAAAAGAAGAAAAATAATCCCACAAAAAGAAAAAAATATTATTTAACACCTTTGCCATTATTAATGATTTACTTTTTTCCTAAATCTAGATAAAAATGCCTACTTTTCGATTGTTTATAAGCGTAAAAAAAAAACGTTCACCTCATTTTTAATAAAGATTATCGCACAATACTTTTACCCGCAATACAAAAATCTTTAAAAATTCAGTTATTCGTTTCGGCAAAGCTCTTGGGTTATACATCTCGTGCAGCATTGACTTTTCATTCGAATTACAAAAAACTTGTCGAAAACGAAGAAAAAGATTGATTAAAAATAACGAACGAAAGCAGCGCGCGCACAAAGCGACAAAAAAGAAAAAAAAAACGAGGAAAAGAGATAGAGGTGAGTGCGACACTCGAGTCTAAAAGAATAGGTAGACCATCGTGCAATCTCGTTTCGTCCTCCTCTCGGTTTTCCCCGACGCGTGTAAACAAGAGCAACGGCGGCGTCGGCGGCGACGGGGGCGTCGGTGGCGGGGGCAACTCGCGCGGTTAACGAGCGAGTTCGTCGACGCCTGGAGTGCAACGCCGCCGCCGCTGCGCACGACTAGGAACTGCAGGGATGTTAGAACCCCGGCGGATCGTTCATAAATTAGGGGTTAGAGATCTACTCGACGCCCGGGGAACGCGTCGAGGATCTCTTTGGCGCTCCTACCCCAGCCAGCCACTCGAGCCATTCTTTTCGCGTTAAACTTTGCAAAATTACGCACAATTATTAACTGCTTCAGCCTCTCGCGGCTTTAGGCGCTTTAATTATCGGCGCCGGGATTTCGCGTCTCGTTCTTTAAATTCGCGTCGCCGTTTCATTGTACTTTTAGGCGTTAATAAAAAAAAAAACTTTTCGAGCATTTTCATTTTTAAAGGGACATTTTAAGATTAAGAATTGAGTTTTAAGTTTAGAATTGAATTTCGATAACTTTCCTTTCCTCTCGACTAAATTTGAAACGGATGACTATCGAAAGAATTCACGTATATACTTGCTAATAGCTCTGTCCTACAAGCCTACATATGCATACATTCGAGGCATTACGGAATAACTGCACGAACGTTAAATAATCGCGGCGCGCTAATTTTCTTATAACCCGCAGTGCATATACAGGAGTTATTAATTTATCGATAACACCCACGGGTCTATAGAAGCGTACGTCGAATGCCCGTCGACCGTTTCGTAATTGGCTCGTCATTTTCTTTTAATAGATCCGCCTGTCGGCCGGCCTGTGCGCGCGCGCGCGCGCTTCTTTTTTCCGTAAAAAGCCCAGGAGTCAATTTGCATTATTCAATTTGCGCTATCTCGAGAACGTCTTACTGTTTTCCCGCGGAGCACGTAGCCGTAAAGGCAAGAAAACAACGAGCAATACTTAAAGTCAGCTGAGACTATTTCCGTTTCATCGCGCGAACGTGCACTCGAGGACGTTAAAGCGTTATAAAAACACGTCGCCGCGGGGGAAAAGCATGCAGAGGGAGCGCAGAGCGCGAGAGAGAGAGGAGAAAAAAAATGAGGGCCGCCAGTCGTTCTCAACGAGAATTTCTTAGAGGTGCCGTATCTGGCATCGGTAATATGTTAATTATACCTCCGTCCGGGATGAGAAAAGAGAGATCGGTATCCGAGAGCGCGCGGCTATTTATATTTAATCCAAAGCAAAGCCGAGATTTACGTTGGCGCATTATACGCTACAATCGATAAGGTCGCGCGATTGACGAGATCTTTCGAGAAAACGTGCTCCCTTTCTTTTCTCCCTCCGCTGCCATTCCGATACAGATATACCCTTTTTTACAGATACGTACACGTACACATATATTTAGGCGATAGCATCGGCGATAGGCGGGTGTCGAGTAAACAAAATATCGGGAGGAAAAAAAAGAAGAGAGAGAGGCTGGTACGCGGCTCGGTATGTATCACTTTAAATGAGGGAAGCGTATGATTTATTGACATAATTTCAATCCGGCAGCATTCGTTGCAAACACCGGAAGCTTCGTTGTGCTTAAAATGTCAATTAAACTTTATTGAGAGATTCTTTAATATCCCGGAACCTGCACCTGTGGTACTTTAAATCACTCGGAAATTAATATTGGACAGTTGTAATAATTAAAAATAATAATAGAATCATGTTAACGGCAAATTCGTTTTATAACGATATCGAATGAACATTTCTTTTTTTAAATACATTTTTCCAAGAAAAACAGAAATATATTATTTTACGTAATAAATCAGCTTCATCGAAATTCAACGTATATTATAATTGAAATGTATTCTAAAGTCGATTAAGTGTCAATGAAAATGTCCTTTCCAATTACGTAAAATACAGGGAAATTTTTCGAAAAATAAATATTTTATTCCGAACTTGCTCTTTCATTATCTAAACTAATAACCATCATTTTCAGAAGTAATAAAATTATAACGTAATGAATTTCTTGAAAATTCATTACAAAATTTATTCACTTTCACGTAGTACAGCTTAATATTACAAAGCCAATTTTAATCTCGTTAAAAGTTTATTAAAGTAGAATTATTATGTGACCTCTTTTATTTACATACTATTATCTTATACATTAAAATAAAATCGACACAACTTATCCTCAAATAAATCACTCCTAAAGATCCCCAATGCATTAGCCTATTTATCATCCTAAGAGACATAAGCCTAAAATATAAGATAAGTCGTATCCAAACAAATTAGAAAATATTATATATTATAATTAAGCTACAAGTATCCTCTCGAACATCTTTATCAAAGCAATCTTCAATCAAGCGCGCGCACCAAAAAAAGGTAAATCCAAGCCCGACTCGTCGCTAATGAGCACTACGGCATCCCATTCACGTCCCATAGCTCCTGCTTTGGGCCCCCGAGAAAAAAAGGGTCACCGAAAATTCCATAACCGAATTAACTCCCGCGCACACGAGTTTCCAAAGGCCGAGGTGATCGATCGCCGGCGCGGACCTCTAATCTCTCCCCCGGCGAGAGACCGGGCCGATCGAATGAGAGAGAGACGGAGAGACACGAAGCCCCGAAGACGCGCGCGCACTCCCGGATAAGACGACAATCTAAATTTACTAACGCCGCTCGGGCAGCGGGATTAGCCGCCAAGATTTCTCGTAGCGAGTGGCCAAACAGAGATGGGAATCGTGGAAAAAAAATGCAGCCGCCGAGAGCCGCCGGGGAAAAATCGATCGCCGCTTTAGCCCAGCCGAGGAGCAGGAGGAGAGAGAGAGAGAGGACCCATGAAATTCATTTTCTGCTTGGCCACCCATGAGATCGAGCATAAATCAGGCAAGTTGACCGTAAAGAGGCTTATGCCGACGTAATCAAAGACTGACTGATGAGTACGTGAAATAATTATCTCGGGGCTGGTTAGGGAGAGTCGTTAAACTGCCGGGCGACTTACGTGCCCGGGCCGTTTCCGCTGATCTCACGAGAGAGTGACTTGCGCGCGAGAGGAGCGAGGATGATAATCGCGCGATCCTCGTCGTTTATTTTTTCAACGAAATGTGTCGTACACTGAGAGAAAAGTTTAGTAAAAATTACAATACTGCCTAGTAAAGCCGCCACAGACTGTCAAAACCCAAAAAA
>JAWWEO010013338.1:0-28161 GCA_035582975.1 Ormyrus labotus
AATTTGTTATTAATTAATTTATGTATTTTTCAGGTCAATTTTGCAAGAGAAGAAAATGGGTATCATACCCCCTTAATCTATTAATTTAGAAAACATAAATTTAATTTTTCAAAATTACACTGCAATCGAAAAAATTAGAAACATGATTTTTAATATTAATTGAATCCACCTGCACTGTAATATAATATCACCCAACCCCGAGCTTTTGAGCTCCGCTATCGTTATTCCGCGCATTAAAGGTCTACAGTTACAGCATTATATTTTCAAAGGCAGGCCGTAGAGCGAAAAGGGCCCCGGGATATCGAAATCGACAGGAAGTCAAAAATATCGTGCGCCTACGCATTAACCGAGCAAAAGTGGCTTTATCAGCGACACATGACCTCGTGTGCGGCTCTCGATAATGCTCCATATATCGGCACTCCCCGTCCCTCCCCGTCCCTCTCCTCTCGCTTTATTGCTGGTGTTCTTTCGCACACAACCTGTACGCACTGCAGTTTTATCTGCCGATTGTAGTGCGCGCGAGCCGGCCTGCGTTTAATAGAACGCGGGGGAAATAGCCCGGATTGAATTCATGGGACCATATTTTAGCTGCGCGCGCAGCGAGAGATTAGACAATGCTTGGAAAATATCTGGTCGCGTTGATATTTGGTGAAATTTTATTTTTCGCTGTTAAATAAATTTTTTTTTTAAGCTGGAAAATTAAATTTTTCATTTTTAGGAATACTTTTTTAGTTCGAAAAAGTATGGAATAAGGTTAGAAAATAAATAATTCATAAGTAAATAGTATCCGTCAAAAATAAATTGTTGTTAAAATTTTCAATGAATATGTAGAAGCGAATCTGTGATGGCTATGATCATCAAGTTATTCCGATACATAGAAACAAAGTTCCACTTACTTTTATTTTGAAACAGCTGAAGCTGAAAAATTAGTAAATTCTATTAAATCCTAATGAAAAGGTTGAGATTTCAAGCCTAGAAGCGCTTTATAAAAGTTCCGGGCAATGCTTTCCGAAGCTTTTTTACGCGCGGCATCCCTCCCCCCCCCCCTCTCTCTCTCTCTCTCTTCACTCTTTTGATTAACGGCTTTGAGGGCAAAATTTTTTTGACAAGGCTTGCGCGCATATTTTACGCCTTTTTTGTGCACGCCGATAACACGGTCGATAGGTCAGGCAGCTCTTTTGAAGCATTACGAACGAGAACCTGGTTTGACAAGCCGCTCCTCCCCCTCTTTTCGGCTAAAAAAAAATGACCGTTTTTTCCTTTTTTTTTATATAAAACGTTCTAATCCTGATGATCCGTCTTGTCACTAGGAAAAAAGCCGGCGTGTATGTAGTTTATCGCCGATCCATGAAAGAGAAAATAATATATAGGCTGATATTGTGGGTCATTGGACTCGGCTACGCTGCAATTTTCCTGTTGCTGTTTCGTGTAATATTTGGTTTTACGGATTTGCCGGATTATATTTCGCCTAGCTGTATCAATTTTCATACAAAAACTTAAAAGGATAGGGAAATCAATAATAATATCTAAAATTGATATTTTTTTAGTATTCCAAAAATAAAATACTGTGTATAGGGGGAATTTCATTCCATGCCAAACCCCAGTTCTCTTCGAATTAGCAATTTATTCATAATCTTCTTGTATCTTTAACTGAAAAACAGCATTATTCACACAGAGTAAAAAAAATAGCATTGACATATTACCTGCCTTCGGCCGCGATTAAATTAGCGAAATATCGTTTTTACGCGTCTGCCAATCGAAATACTCTTTCGCGTATCGCTCGAGTTCGTCACGGCAGGAATGCCGCGCGCATCTCTTGATCCGTGATTTACCGGCCGGCCTAAGAAGCGCCTCAGCCATCGGATAAAAACTCCCGAGCACAAATCACTCGAATTTATGTATAACTGTACAGGTCGCTCGAAATCAGCGAGATAAATCCGCGGGTGTCCATTTTTTTTTTACGCGAGCCGATCCATATATATATTTATTGTTTGTCCCCGCGACTTTGGCCGAGTTTTTACGTCTCTCGTCGCGTGTCTCGTTCGAATCTCGCTCTCGCGCCCGGTGTATTTTTGCCTTTATTGCCCTATGAAATCTCTTTAGGCTGATTTATGCCGCTCCGCGGAAAAAGCTTAACGTGATTAAATTAAGTAAATTACGCAATAAAACACGCAATGCGCGACGCCGTTTGTCTTATCGCGCGTTAGCGAAAAATTTCCGCTCTTATTCGCGATTAATGGCACCGCTTTTACGCGACTGTCGAAGAGGTTCATTAAAGCTCCGGGCCCCGAAATAAACATTGCATTCCCGTCCTCGCGCCGCTGCCGTTTAATAAAACCGAATATTTACCGGCGTCGGAGCAAAGCTCGATACGGAAAAATTGCCAATACAGGCTTTTTTTTCAAAACTGCGCACGCCGCTAATACATCCCCTGAAAAAAGAGATCGCTTTTTTTTTTTTTTTGAAGGAAGGGCGGTTCGTGCAAATTGTACTCGTTCGGAGATTAAAGTACACGCGAACGCAACGAAAGAGAAACTAGTGACATGAAAGAGAGCTGCAATCTACCTTGATTCGCCCTTTCTGTATAACGAAAAAAAGCCTCTGGGCAGCTCTCCGCCAATTCGCATACGCAACGCGTTCGCGAGAAAAAAAAACAACTCCCGGAGGTCAATGCCTAAAATAGTATATCAGTCAAAGGCGAGTCAAAGGAAGCCTCGGATTAGCGGAGAAAAATGACGGAGAGGCTGACGAGTCGCCCTTCCGTCTCCGGAGAGCAAATAAGACTCGAGTTATAATGATCATTTATTATCGGGGGAACATTCTTCCCGATCGGAATGTTTATTCTCGTTAGGAAAATACGCGTCTCCACTGCATAATTTTTGCGTTACCGATTGTCGGGGGCAACAAATCCTTCTCATTATGCGCGAGCTAATGAATATACCGCGTAACCGGCAGGAACTTTTACGAGGCTGTAATCGTTTCGTGCGGGTTATCGGGTGCTGATTCCAAGCGCGAAAGCTCGAGAGAGAGAGAGAGCGACGTGCCGAGTTGCCGCGGCGCCTCGTTTGAATAAAGTCCTATTGTGCCATTTTGAAAAAAACGGAAGCTCGGCAGCTTACTTTTTCGATCCACCTGTGCGTCGGGCTCAAAAGTCACGTTCGAGCCGCTGCCAGCGGCAGGCAACGACAACGAAGAAATTGAGACGTGTGCGCCCGTTCGTGCGCATTCGTTGCTATCGCCTGTGCTACAACATTTGATACACGTTTAATCGCGCCCTATGATCGTGTACTTTTATTAAAAAAAATGTGCCGCTTCGTATTTTTAGAACAATTTTTACCCGCTTATCGTGTACGGAGTAATGGCACTTCGTTTACCTTGAATGAAAATAACTTATTAAAAAGGAACTTAATTATACCGTGTTCTCGAAGTGGCTTGAATAAACTCTTACGCTATTTTAGATTAAAATTAAAATCTTTCAGAGGATTTAAACTGCACTCGAGATGTCTGGAGCATTTTCTTCTTCAGCTGGCGATACGTCAATCGTTCGTTTCTTATTCATCTCGACAGCCAAGAATTCTTCGCCAATTCATCTTCCTTCCAAAAATCATCGTCTTCATTAGTTCTAAACGAAGCCTCAACGAGTTTCCGAGAAATCGAAAATTACAACCATCAACTATGAATATTCAGCTCGCAAAAAGGAGCCCGAACGACTTGATTATTAGCGAAAAAAAAAAAAACTGCGGTCGATTCAATATTTTACTCGCGGCGAGAGAGAGAAGCGTCGAAAGTCATCGATTCGCGCATCGGGAGCTTCATATTTTAACAGTTTTATTTCTCCGGGCAACAGCGCGGCGCACCACTGGCCAGCGCGCGATTGATTGCTCGAAAACGAACTGACAGTGATGCATGCCCCGGAAATTCCAAATTCCCGCTCGCGGGGACCGACGCGAACTAATCGCTCGGCGATCTTGGCCGGAATAAAAAAATCTTGCCGCGATTAATGCCCGGCCAATCACTCTTTATTTACTCGCCGTTCGCGTCCGTCAGTCTTTTTTTTTTCTTTTTTTTTTCGTTTAATCGAATTATTCGCTCGTTTGCGCGCTTAAAATTCAAATCGCTCGTTGTGTACAGGAGTCGTACGCTGGAACGCGACAAAAGGAGATTTTGCAAAGCAGAGCGACGCGCGAGACTAATTTAACGAGTTTAAAAAGGTGTACAGCAGGCCCGTCAATTTCGACGTAACGAGCTAAATTATTTCGAACCCGATTCATTCGACGATGTCCCTGCCGATGTTTATTTAGTCTGTATTTTTAGCGGCGAAATTCCGAATCCGCCGCGCGGCGCTGCTCGACGTTTATTACAGCCTTCGCGAAGCTGCGATTTTTTGCGATTCAATTTGCGCCGAGCGATATACTTATAATTCGATTAACTCGTTCCTTAGCCGACGTTTATCGTCAAACGCCGGAGCGACGTAATCCCTCGCTTGATTTTTTTTTTTTTTTCAACGACTTAATCAATCCTCGCAAAACAAGTCCGCGCGAGCGTCAATTACACCGTCCGTCCCGCGAGGAGAGAGACGCACGAGTGACTCATTTTAATTTTAACGACATCTCATTAACAAATGCCATTCTCCCCCTTCATTTGAATACGGGCAAAAAGACGGCGCGCTCCGTCATTTTTCTGCCGCGGAACAAATTCCAGGTGAAATGAGGCAAATAATTACGGCGGCAATCGGCGAAATCAATGCGAAATCCGGATTCCCCGTGACAAAACGTCGCGCGAGTGGCTTATTTCTTAATTGGCGCGTTCTCGCATGTTAATTCTGCTCGAGAGGGGAGTGGGGGAGAGGGAGGCGCGCAGCTTTTTAAGCCTGTCCCCGTGTGCAAGCAAAGTGAGGCGGCGCTGCTCCGCATTTGCATATTCACGATGCCAGGCGATTATATTGGAGGAGCACGATCCGATTGCTCCGAGGTTTACGTCGGTCGTACAGGCTCGACTCAAAGAGCAAAGCGCGGATAAACTTTGCTGTTGATGACTTTTCGGGAGGGGATCGTTTATTGGCGTTTGACGGTGTCATTTATAGAGGCTGATTTTTCGGATTGTCCTTAAATCGGAATCTATATTTTTTTTTCTTTACATTTACTAGATTATGCAAGTTGTGAATCAATACTGATTTGTTCCTGCGTCAATAACTTCTCGCAATCTCATCAATATTCACTGCGTATTATTATTGAATGAGCTACTTTTTTTTATTAGGCGCAACCTCGCTATTGCCGAGTCTAAAAATATTTTTGCATCGGCGTTGTTTATTTTTAGAAAATCCTTATGAAATATTAAATAATATCAAACGCAAAACTAGGGAAGATAATTCCGCTCTACATATTCCTGCAGTCGTAAATAAAATATCAGTTTATCGAGCAGAATTTATGCAAACTACAATAATCAGCTTAAAATTAAATAAACACATAATATATATTAGCTGGACGAATGAAGCAATTAAAATACTAATAAGATTAAAATCATCATTGGCATCAGCTCCGATACTCTGCAGCAACAACAATTAACGGATTCCATCAAACATAATAGCTACAAATTTGACAAAATAAAGCATTCCCCTTGTTATAAAACAAATCTAGCACCCGATCAACGCGAAATTTCCCCGTCTCTCACCCTGGCGCTTCTCGCCGAGACTGTACAGCCAAGCTCATCGTTAGCGGGCGAATAGCGTCGCCATCAGCGAACGAAACGGAGGGAAGAAGCGGCCGCGCGGAGATACACATTAATTCATTATTCCTCGGGATAAAAAGCTCCGGGGCCGCAAATGAGCTACTTACCGCTGCCGGCTTCTTGCGCTCCTCGGCGTCGATAATCGCGGCGACGCTCTTTCGGCTGGCGCGCGGCGCGCCCTATTTAAATTTAAAGAGGCGATAAATAAAGGAAAAATAAGCCGCGAGGTTAAGGCTGCGCCCCGAGCGGAGGCTTGTCCGTTATTAATTTAACGACGGCGATGTGTGTATATGTCTGTGTGTGTGTGTGTGTAAGCGGCTAATGAAGATTTAGGGGCCGATTCTCCGAGCTAAATGAATTCGTTTTTTCTCGGGGTAAAGCCGTCGAAGCAAGTGTTGCGCTTGCTTTTTGCGGGATAATTGATTCGCCGTTGGAAAGCAGCAGTTGCTCTTGCTTTGTTTTCAGCGAGTGCCTTTTATTTGCGGCAAAGAAACGATATTATTCAAATACGATGCTTTCGCGAACGAACAGCAAATGAATAATTGTGACGAAACGTTTTGCGTTGTATTCGAACCGATAAAGTAACAAAGGCAAACTTCCAACTGCAGCAGGTAAATAACCGGTATAATCCATCCGCTTTAAAACAACGGGGCTCTCGATCTTAAAAAGCTCCTCGCAAGCTCCATCCAATCAAGCGATTTGCTCGGGCGCATAAAGCAAAAACCTCTTAGCCAAATAATTTCTCCATCTAAACGCATTACCAGAAGTGCTCGCCTCTCTCTCTCTCTCTCCGACTCTTTCTCTCTCAACCTAATGGCCGCTCCGAAGAAAAGAGTCCACACTCCTTGCGGCTTTGTTAGCGACAATGAAGAGCCGCTCGGCTGATTATTCCATTTTTCCAATTTTCAGCCACTCCCTCTCTCGCATTATTATAAAGTCGCTAACGAACCGACAGGGCTTCCTTTTTTTTTTTGGCCCTCGCAAATCGATCCTTCCGCGATTGCGGAAACGAGGTCGAAAGTCCGCGCGGTGGGAGGTAATAAAGCGCGCACTCGTTCTCTTTTTCTCTCTCTCTCTCTCTCTCTCTCTCGGCTGCTGGATTCAAAAGTGCTGCCGGGGAGAAACGATTGGGCGGGCGCAGAGAACTTTTTCGCTGCCGGTTTGCTTTTCGGCGCGAATTTTCCTTTTGTCGGCGGGCTTAATTTTATTAGTTATACGATTGTTTTATCGGCTCGGAGTGGGGATCGATATTTGTAGCGATGAATAAATTGCGGTACTTCGAGGGACGGCTGCAAATTCGTTGCTTGTTAAAGCCGGGGAGAAGTTGGGAATTGAAGTTTTAATCTTTAACTGAATATGCAGCATAAATCATCGTTACTTTCTGAATTAAAATTTGAATGCGCTCCATCAGAAGGCGTTGTTGTTGGATGCATATTACTGTTATATTATCCCACAAAAACTTTTCATCTTAGAACTTGTAAAGCAAAAGTTTCTAATGTAGACCAAACTTCGAAGCTCTTCGCGCCGAAATGATTGTTTACTTTATGTCTTATTTTATGTGCCCTAAGACAACTTTATTGTTTCAAAATGTATACGCCTGATTATAACTTAAACATGCACTCGGTCGCCGTGTTCCAAAAATACTATATTCTATTTAAGCAGACACGACACTTTTTGACAAACTTACATTAAATTTGAGAACGTTAACTTCTACGAATCTGCGTCTTTTCTGTACTTTCTGACAGCTCTTCAATAAGACCTGAATCTTCGGCTTATCCTTTAAAAATACCTTTCAAACTAAAATACCGATCATCGCCTCGAATTCGTGGGTCTCAATTTAGCCGCTTTGTCTGCTCGGCACACCCAGGCGGCGCTAGATCTCGGCAATGCATATAATTCGCGTAACGAGCGCGCAGTAACCAGCGCGCAAAGAGCCCCATTTATTTCGCAAATAGTGCGCCCGAATTAAAATTCGAGTCGCGGCACGCGAAAGAGCGAGCTTGCAAGAGAGAGAGCGAGAGCGAGAGAAGTTGATGCATCGAGGTCAGCTGCGCCGAAGCGAATCGATATGGGTTCCCTTCTTATCTTCCCTGTGTGGTGCTTCTCCTTCTCTCTTTCTCTCTCTCTCTCTCTCCTTTTTTAATTAAACGCGGCTACGGCGTCGCGGAATTTACGGCTGTAAATTCGAAATTGGCCGAGCGTGATTACGCGAACTCGCGACTGATTCGGAAAACGGCGACGGTAAGAAGGGAGAGGAGAGAACGAAGCGATCGCTCCGAGCAAACAGTCGAGAGAGCGAGACAGACGCCGCTTGTTAGGCGATGGATTTGTTGGGGATGAAGGGATGAGGCGGAAAAGATCGAGGGGCTTGGGTATAAACGATTGGCGCGATTTAATTTTTCAAAGGCTTGAGCTGCTGAGCGAGGGGGGGAATTCGCGACTGATTGATGTCTGGTGGCAATGTTTTATTTATATATCCAAATTAATTTTAATAAAGCTTTTAATTCATCCGAACAATATTGTTATTTTCATTGATGTAACGATAACCATTTTTATCAATTTTTAATTCTTGAAGAATGTCACGAGAATAAATGATCTTTTATCCAAGATTTCAAAGGCCTTTTTCTTACACTTCTCGTGCAATAAATCTTTCTATTTTTATCATATTTTTATTCGTTTGTTTCAGGTGAGTTCGTTAATCACTCCGTACCGACTATACGGCCGAAACATTGATCAGGTTTCCTTTTCACTTATATTGAGCATGCTTGATTGAAAACCGACAATTAATGAATTCGATTTATATTGACCATAGTTGGATTTTGCGTTATACTCCTCGTTTATTACTGCAGCCAATCAATTTCTCATTCATTAATGCAATATATTTTTAAATAATTGGATGTAATCTTTTCACGAAACATTGAATCCCGTACGAGTCAAAATAACGCTTAATAAACAATTTTACAAATGTAGCATCGAATTTACTCGAACCATAAAGGATCCGCATACTTCCTCGTATCGCTAATTTACCAAATATCAATCAGAAGTCGTTATTAATTTCAGAATCGTATACGCAACACCCGAAAGCAAAACAATATCCCAAGCGCAAACAACCTAATCTCTCCTCCGATCAGTCAACCAGCACTTCCGCTGCACCAGCCCTTTTTACCGTCCCCTCCCCCTCCCCCCCCCCCCCCAGCCGCAAGTCTCCAGCAAGATTTGCACGCATATGCATCCTGGCACTACTGGCCCCGACTTCCCTCCTTACCCGCGTTAGCCTAGGGTTCAACGTCCCTGTAAAAAGCTCTCCCCGGCCTCTCTCTCTCTCTCGCTTGAAATTAACCAAAAAAGCAGCACGGACGCGTGCACGATCTTCCTTAACAATGTAACAGCGCGCTCGCCGCGAAATAAAAGACAGCGGCGGCGGCGGCGGGCGCGGGGGGTGGCGGAAGGGAGGGGGGAGGGAGAAGTTACTTTAGCTTGGCGGTAGCAACTGCGGTATAACTCAGGCCGGGCTGCAGTGGCGGCGCGCCGAGAGTCGTGTGCAGCTTGAATAGAGTCGCCAGGATCGATACTCCGCTGCCTGCCTGCCTGCGTTCTCTCTCTCCCTCGGCTCTCTTTTTCTTCCCTCCTCGTCCTGCGCGCACTTTTCTCCTTCCTCCCTTCCTCTCTCTCTCTCTCTTTTCCCTTCCTTCCTTACTCCCGCGTCTTTCTGCCTTCGTCGGCGAGCTTTCGCGTGTGTATGCTTCTTATCTGGAGTGTGCGCCGCAATTTGCAATTCGGCGAGTTACGTGTTTGTGGATGGCTGGAACTTGGGAGCCTTAAGTTCGGCCGCAGATAAAATGCCCGCGCGAGATTAAGGCGTACATGCTTTTTTTTGAGGCATCGCCGAGGGTTCGAGTGGGAAGAGGGTCCGGGATTTTAGTCATTAATCCGACTATTCGGGCTTCTTGGTAGTTTTGACTTTGGCTGGGAAGTAGAGCTAATCGACTCGGTTCACCCGTCGCGAGTTTGCGCTTCATTGAACTCAGATTTCCACCCTATTTGGTGTGAATTCCTACTTGCTTCTCGGTGTCTACTGAAAGGTGGCATTGTTCTGTGTGGATTATGAAAGAATTGGAATTCCTTCGCATCTTAAATTTTATTTTCATCATAAAATCATTCATCATAGTCTTTAAAACACTAAACCAAAAGATTACAAAGTTCATTTGCGATTAATATTGGTACACGTTACTAAACTAAGCCTCGAATGATTAAATACGGAATAAAAACCAAAATTCGATGGGAAAGCACCTTCTTATTTAAAAGAAAAAAGAAGATAAATTAATAAATCTGTACGACAGATTTCTAAAATTAATCCAATTCAATTCCATTACCAAGAGCCATCCAGCGCATCGATTTCCCGGACGGCATTAAACATTTTTAATCGCTCTCGATCTCTCCTCGCGAAATCCCTCCCCATCTAAATCATCCGCTAATGCTCGGCGCAGACTCCTCCGCGCTCGGCTCGGGCCTCTTTTTCCGTTCGCTCGAATTGATATTCATTCCTCGAGATAATTGTGCCGGCGAAAGCAACTCGTGCACGAGTTTGATTGCGCGGAGAGAGAAAGTTACACTCGAATTCACATGTGTTAAACTTAGGTCAAAATTCGTATATCGGGTGGGAGAAAGAGGAGGGGTGTGTATGGGGGAGGGGGGGGAGGCATTGTTCTCGCAGGGCACGTTACTCCATCATGATAATCGCGCGGAATCCACAATGTAATACGTGATGCTGCTCTCGTGCCGCGCGGTCACATATTCATTATGGCGCTCGAGCCGCGTTATATTATATCACGGGCCAAATTGAAACTTACGCGAGCGCTTGATAAATCGCGCGCGCACGCCCCCCCCCCTCCCTCCACCCCATTCCCACTTTGCGCTCGCGCGACACTTAGACCCGCGCGCTTGTATTTTCGTCATTGGGCTAAATTGTTGCACGACGCTGAATTCCCGCCGAAGTATTTAACGAGCCGCGGGGGATGGGATGTGAATTTCGCGTTAATGCGCTTCTGTTCGCGCGATTGATGGCGATGGTTTTTTTCATGAGTTTGTATCAGTTTTCCTGAGGGTAGGTTGGACGCGGGAAAAAATTTGAACTAACGAGAGAGAGAGAGAGCTTCATTTAGATTAAGCTTTATTTTATACGCAGAGCGACAATTGCATTAAAAGTTACGAGAGATAATTATTCTGCAGTTCAACGGCCTCTCCAAAGCAGGCAGATATTAATTAAAAGCCGAGCAATATTCTATATCCCGCACTTTGCACTAATTACATCAGCATTGCTAATCCAAATCCGAGGCAAAATTTTGAGGCTCCTCGCAGCGCACAAAGGCTCTCTCCCACATCTGTCCCGCCCGGCGCAAATCCCGCTCGCGAATTATTATCGAGCGTGGAAACCAATAAATCAGAACACCTCCATCCTCCGCGTCCCCGTCCTTACGCCCCGCTCCGCCGCCTCCTCCTCGATCCCCAGGTCCTGCATTTAATTTCGCTCGCGCCTTTATCTCCCGCGTCCACGGCAACTGTCCAGTTTTTCGGGAAATCGAGCGTATAACACAGGGCCGAGGCCGTGACGTATCGAGGGATAAATACGAGGCTGCGTGCAGGGCACGTAGAGCGTCCAGGACGCTTACACGCTTTGGCCCTTGCAGCAGCAGCAGCAGCAGCTCCGCTGGGATAAAGCGACACCAAATAATGACCGACTCTGCGAGCAGGCAGCCTGGATTAGCAAATCCCGCGCGGAATTAGGTTTACTGCTCGCTCCGCTCTCTCTCTCTCTCTCTATCTCTCTCTCCCTCCCTCTCTGTGCCGGAATTCAACGCTCCCGAAATTCAGAGTCTCTGCGCACGAAATAGATCCGGTGCTGGAACGCAGTTCAATTTTTTTAAATGCTCGCGCGATTTTCAGCCCCGGATTATTTTCCCGGAATTGTGAGAAAATGCTGTTCGGGTTTTTTTTTTTTTTATTTAGCGATTAATTCAAGCTTTTTCGGCGCTCAAGTTTTTTGGTGGTTTGGGAATTTTTGGGTATCGGAGCTGGATTTGAGGTCGCTGCAAAATGGTGCGTTGAAACGGAATGACGGAAATTGTCAGTTAACGAACCACTATAATTTGCATGAACACATGATAACCGCATGAATTTATAGGTTGGACATGAATCGAATTTATGTTGCCGTGCTGAATACTCTAAAATCGTACTATGATCCGTATACATTCCGGCGAATAGTAATTTTATTTTTATTGCTAAAAGCTGGGCATGAAGAACAATAATGTTTGATATACTTTTTGATTAAACAAGTTTCAAAGTTTTAACCTGAATAACTTGCTAATTTTTAGTAAATAATATCGAATCTCATTATTCATTGATGCCACATTTGATATTGAATTATAAAGATGTATATCTATTATACATTATACATATTACATTGAGAAGAAAATTTCATTGAATCATTGAGTGGCAATTACATATTTAATCATTTGAAATACATTTTTAGTTGAATCAAATACGATTTTATTAGGTCAAAGATGATGTTATCGAATCAAAGAATCAAAGAATTGATCAAATAACAAATATGTTAAAAGAACTAAATATGTAATTGTCACTATATGATTAACGGTTTCAATGATTCAATGAAATTTTTGCCCCAGTTTATATTTGCACTGTAACCTGATATTGATTGTACGTAAACTATTAAAACTGAAAATTCCTATTTCAAAAATGAAATTAGTAGTATGGAATATCGGACGATGAAATCGAAGTTCGATTTATTACGTACACTTAAATGTATAATAGTAGGAGTAATCAATATAAATAAATATTGTAAAAGCATCAACTGATAAAGGTAAATCAAGAGATTCATTAAAAAATTTTAAAATTTCATTCAAATGATACCGTCTGATGACTTTAATAAAATATTTTATTACGATTACGATATTTAAATTTATATTTATCAACGCAACAGGGTAATTAAATTTTACTGAAGACTTGTTCTTTTTTCATATTTTGTTTTAATAAAAGATTCATATTATCTCGTGTTTGTATACATATTTTTTACAACAACTAAGTGCAAAAGATTATTTTTGATTAATGCAGATCTACCTAAAACGTAAACCAAATTGCATATTAATATAAATTACAAAGTAAGCGTTAAATAACCAGAAATTCATCCTAAATTAATTGCACATAACATAAACGTATCTGATTTTTGAAAAACGTAGTTAAAACGCCGCGCAACATCTTCTTCTTACTTAAATCCTCCATATAATAAAGTAGCCTATGAATATTCATACTCCAAAAGCTAAACCCCCGCATTAACCGGCCGACTTTCCCATCGCGATCTCTCGCTCGGCTAAAAAAGCTCGTCGGATCGTCGCTCCGGCCGCGAAAAATAGCGAAGGAGCGGCCCTCGGAATCTCTATTAGCGTACATCGACCGCTAAATAAGTCGTGCGCCGCGCGCCAGTTATTAACTATTTACGAACAGATGTCGAGTATAGGGGGGACCGAAGGAGATCGTGCGGGGCTCGTTCGTGATTCCGTTCGCCCGGGGACAAAGACTCCCAGGTATACACGTGTGTTTGTGCGCGCGGGAAAAATGGAGCCGCCGTTAGATGAGGCGCGAGGCCGAGTGGGAAGCCGTGTTTTTCAAAATCGTGACGCGTCCCTCTGCGGGTCCTGGACGATTGATAATGATGGCTGTTTTCTGAGCTTCTGTGCTGCCTGTTTAGGCGTGGTTTAATGGGCTACTGCACAGCGAAATTATGCCAGGTGCCATTTGGTATCGAAACGTTTTTAGAAGGCGCTTTTATTGGAGCATAAATTGCAGGTTTTGTTTAGCGAACGAAGTTGTTTGTCGATCTTTTAAAAGTTTCACTATATTTTCATTGCAAATACGCGTTCGTTTTTATTACCTACATTATATAGATTTCAATGTCCAAAATAAGGTAAAACGTTGTTTTTATTGTTGACTTCACTTATTGGTTTGCATTCGATAAAACATTGTTTCTATGATATAAATAATTAACGGTAATTCGAAAAGAACTTTGCCATCGAAATTCTCACCACAAGCCGCAAACTATAAGTAAGGCAAAAGTGAAATAAGAACGAAGATAATAAATGCTATCAATGCAGATAAATGATTGATTCGATTCGTACAAAGATCCCAATCTTTAATTCAGTTGCTATCGATTATGTCATTATACGGGGAGAAAAAATTCTGAGGTGGACAACGCATCGACAAGTCATTTATTAATGATACACCGTTTGTCGTTGGCAAGAAACTTCCCACCATCACGATACTACTTGCAAAAAATTCAAGCAACTATATTCACAGCTTTAAAAGTCAAACAAGAGTATTTTAATGCACGAAACGGCGCTCTCGCGATGTAACGCCGGTAAACAATTCGAGCAACAACTTGCTTATTATTCAAATATCCTGTAACTCTTACAAAGTTATGCAAGGCATCGTAGCAAAACATCCTCGAGACGCATCATTATCCAGGCTCGCTCTAAAAGCATTTCCGCAAAACAAGCCGGGCCCTATCTCGGCAACAAACAACTCGGGCTACTTAGATTTCATCCTCCTTGATAAAAATTCAGAAGCTCGAGCCGTAAGAGAGACGTCTATGGAAGAAAAAAAAGGAGATCGAAGGCAGCAAAGGTGGCAAATCCGGCTCGCGCGCGCGAATACAAAGCGAGGCGCTTCTCTCATCAGGGCTGCCGGGGACTTCATAAATAATGCAGAGCCTCGTATGGTCCCTGCGAGCCTACATCTGCGACGACGGGCTTCCCCCTTTAAAAAGGGAGTGAGAGAGAGAGAGAGAGATCCGGAGAGATTGCAGGAGTGTATACGGGAGCACTTTACGTTTTACTCAATTTCGCGAGAGAGCTGCACCGTCTCTGCTCCTGCCCGCCCGCTCCTGGCTTTCCTCTCTCTCTCTCTCTCTCTCTCTCCTGCAGTCGGCAGGAGGACGGAGGCTTTGAAGTGTACTGTGGACACTTGCTGAAAGAGAGATTTCTTTGTGAGGGAATTGATGCGTTTACCGGCGAATCCGATATTGTTGGAAGAAATTTTCGAGGAGTTGACTATTGCTTTTGATGCTCCGCCGGGACGTGATTTTCGAATTTTCGACTAAAAGCGTGAATTTCGCCGAGTCTTACTTCAAAAGGGACCAGCTTTTAACGAGGCTTTAAAGTAAAAAAAAAAACGTTTCACTGAATCAGCTACCGAAACTATCCGGTGTATGATAATTAATAGATGCAATTAATTTTCAAATAGACATAAAATCAGGAGCAGTTGCAAAAATATTTGTTCTCGACATTCGGCATTCTACACTGCTTTTGTGCAAAAATTCTTACAACCATTGCAGTTGCAAGAACAAAACGCGCTTGTTTATATAAAATTTCAGTTTGAAAAGCCTTTCGCTTTACACCATTGAAACACTAGCCATTATGGCAATGCAGCTTTTGTAACGAAAGTATGACAGTTACAGGCATTATATTTTTCTCTGTATAGCCTTAAATTAATGCGATCTCGCATTTAATTATTGTTAACCGCTTGTTTGCAATTAAATCGAGTGTGGATAATAACTACCAGCATCGAAATTTAAAAGCCTCCTTTTAATTAAATTCCCTTTATTATTTATTGCTGTAAATCGAATCAGGACCTGGTACGATTTATGGTAAAAAATTTCTCCTTTGTATTTAAATTTTTTACTTTAAATACTTTACATTTTATTGCGTTATTTTCATCATAATAACAATCGTGTTTATAAAGCAGCGAGTAAAGTATTAACGTTAATAACAGTTCAGTAGCACGCTATTTTCGGAATAAATACAGTGCAAATACTTAAATTTCTGCAAGATAGAATAGAGTTTGTCGCCTATTCAAGTTTCACATTAATCATCCATTTCATGACTCCACATTTAACAATATTTCAACGGAAGTGGAAATAAATTTGCGCCGTGCAGCAAAATAAAACTGCACAAAATGGGAGTGTAACTGCATTTACTATTTCCCGGTGACAAGCACAGCTGTAGCCATGGCAACGCGAAAATCCATTATCCATCTCCGTGGAAACGACACACTTGTCACCATACTCGTCCAGCTTGACTTAAATTTTCGCGAATTAATATTTCATCTCGGCTCTCTCGAGCGTTTTCAGCTCCTCCTAAATTCCTCCAACCCTTTGAACAAGCGCCGCCGAGAAAAGGGCAATTCAGCGAAGAAAAACTTCTTTCATGCCTGGCCGAAAATAAACCAAAAAGGAAAAAAAAACAAAGTAAGAAAAAAACAGCAGCTCCACGACAAAAGCAAAGCAAAAAAGAGGCGAGCTTTTTCACGGTCGCTTTACGCACCGACTAGAGTGTTTGTAAGCAAGCTCGAGTTAAGAAAAAGGCAGAAAAAGAAGCAACAGCAGCAGCAGCAGCGACTAAAGTGTAGCCATCTGTCCCTTTTAAAGAGCTCGGCTCGCTCGCGGAAGAAAAGCCTCGCATATTGCCGCAGCGCCGCTAGATACCTTCTAGCCGATGAAATATGAATGCCACCCCCCGCGGGCGTTGCGCACAGGTGCGGAGAGAGAAAGAGAGAGAGAGAGAATTTGAGGTCGACGCTCACTTACCCCATCGACCATAGTGCATCCGTTCCTCTCCTCCTCCTCTCGCTGATCGATAGACTCTTGCTGCCTGCTATCTTCCACCCTTTTTTCTCCGCGGCGTCTTTAGCCATCTGCGAGGCGCGCATCGATTGCGAAGCAAGACACCGAGGAATTTCGAGCTCCACCCGCGAGGAGCCTATTTAAATCGGCGACGGAGCTTCTCTTTGCCGTCGTTCGATGCAGGATTCAAGAATATATAATCTAGATTGAGAATGTGGAGTAGGCATTAAGTTCGCCACAGTTACATTCCTAATGTTCAACTTAGTTTTGCGGAGATTGTTATTATGGACGAGGGGATACTTACACCGTCAATTAGTCTCGAAGCGGACGTCAGTGATAACTTGAGAGTGGTTTCCGGATAAAGTGTAGGGAATGAGTCTAGCTGGTGAAGAATTGATGAAAGAACGTTATATCCTGGATGTAGAATAGAAACGAGGCGATAACTTTTTAATGAAGCTGATTTCGAAATTGCGTAAAATGTGCATTTCTCTGTAGAGCTGTAATGCCGACGATTCCTCTCCACTTTTCAATAACGTCAATATTTAAAAATACCCGTTCGATACGCGGCAACCATAAGATAAAAGCGTAATTATATATTTCTAGAATTCCCATTATTGTATATCCATCTTCATCAATACCCTTCTAAATTTAACATGGATTCATCTCGCGAAGATACAATAACCCGTTATGATCCGTGTCACGGATTTAATTTTTGATCAAAGCTCCACTTCCCAGCAACCCTTTCATAAATAGCAGGCATTCAAACCATTGTTAACGGTAAACCTGCATTGAGGAAAGGAAAAGCATTGATCCGTGATGCAGGTCCTGTACATCATCAATACCAGATTTCTTTTCTTGCTTTTTAAATTCTCTGTTATTTCATACTATGTTATTAGAACAAAATAAATTCCCTTTCTCCCTGTCGATTCAGCTCAATTCGAAAATGTAATGATTACCTATATGAATAACAATTCTCGATTCGCTATCACTCCGCAAAAATTTCGAAAACAAACCTTAAACCAGATCTCGAAAGAATGAATTTTTCTGCGAATTCATCGCTCAAGCATCTCATCTCCGCCGGAGAAAACCGTCCGAACAATGAGCTCGAAATGAAATTTTTGAATTTCCATCCAGGCGCACCGGCGAGGGAATTTCCAGCCGCGGCGCAGCAGTGACCCTCCACCTCCTCCTCCTCCTCCGAAGGCACACACTGTTACATCCTCCTCCTAAACAATTACGCCGAGCACTTGATCGATCTTGGCTCGGCAGCCCCCGCGGCTGAAATCCTCAGTACACCATCGGCGGGGAGAAGAGGCCGGCTCGATTGTTCTTAACTAATTCACGAGCAGCTCGCGCTCTATCTATCTTCCCGGCGAGGTCAGGAAAGAGCGAATAACCTTTAATGCCCCGGGAGCTTCGAGCGTCGGCGGGGCGAATGTGTGCCGTACACACGGCCGATCGCTCTTTTATCGAGCGCCTGCCATATTGCGATAAAGCCGAAGATTTCGCGCTCGCGGCAATTCACTTATCGACCACTTTGCGCCGAGTGGAGCTCTTTTTTCTCTTTCTCTCTCTCTACCCTCTGCCCGAGTCGTCTTTCCGACGCGGGGGAGGAGGAGAGGGATTTTTAGGTCGAATTTCCGAGGCGAAGATGAAGCGCGGATAATGAGATTAGCGAGCCGGAGAGCGGACGGGGTTTATTTTTGCGCTTGCGATAATTTAATTGCATGGATAGCGGCTCGCTGCTGAGAAGCTTCGCTTAAGTAAGAGACAGTGATTTTTTTATTTCGGATAAGTGGAGGGTACACTTTGCAGAGCCGCGCGAACGTGTAACACTGACTTGTAGGAGAGATTTCCGTGTCTTCACTTTTCCCCTCAAATTTTATATCCTTTTTATAGCCTTTTCTGTGATATTCATCACCTCGAAACGAAGCAACGTAAAAATGACGTTAAATTTTAATTCTCCTATTATTAAAACCTGAATTAGCTAGAAGCAATGGTTAACAACGAATTCAGCTTCGAAATAAAACAGTACTCTAGAAAATCAGAAAAATTACGGTACAAATCCAAAGCAAACAAGAATCTCTCTACTCTCTCCTGACATCATGAATAAACCACCGGCGAAGAATCCATCGACAACTTCACCGACTTCCCGTCCGAACCGTATAAAAAGTACAGCGAAGCAGAAGAGCGTATATGGAGGAAGCCTCGGCGGGTAAAGCAAATCGACGGCCCCGACGCTCATCAAAATAATCGAAGCAGAAGAAATTAATAAACGTCCACCGTCCGGGGAGGGAGAAATTGAAAGATTGCCGGGTCATTTTCCGCGGAAAGCCCGAGAGTTCGCTCTCAATGAAAAATTCGATTTCTCCCGAGGGCAGCGCTGCAGGACACCGTTACATAAACAGCGAGCGGCCATCTCTCCTTTTCCCTCTCAGTCTCCCTCCAAGCTCGGTCAGCTTCTTATGCCGCTTATCGATCGGGGTGTAGCTTTCTCTTGCACACTGGAGCTTTTGGCTCAAGCTCTTAGTCACTCTTGATACACAAGCCCTGACGAATAGAGAGGGAGAGAGAGGGAGTCGAGCCGGAGGACGACGAGCGCAGCGGCGACTGATGTTCGTCCCTCTTCCACTGCTTCGTAGCTCTCCTTTATTCGCTTTTACCTAGAATCTTCCTCATTACCTCTTTAATAAATCTTTCTCTCGCTCTGTGTAAGTATTTCGCTCGTTCTTTTCTCTCCCGTCGTTCGCCCCTTTCATTGACTTCTGAATGAAATGAATTATATAAGGCATTCCTCTCGCTTTTTACTCCTCCTTGCTTTTTTTTTCTACCGTGTAAGGAGGTGAATAAAATATCGATTTTATGCGTGTCGCTAACTATCGGGCGTGAATATTTTACAGGCTATTTTCCCCGAACGCAGCTCCATTGCTTTTCCTCTGGAATCCGTCTGTTGAAGCAAACATAATCCTCTCGGAACAGATTTTTATTTGCTTCCTTCTAGTTTTTTAAGCTCCTTTTGTATCTATTACAGACACAATGAAAGCCTTGATTTTAATCTGTAAAATTTGTCATCGAGCCCAGATCCAGTCAACTTGGTTCAACAACCTATCATTGTTCGAGCGGTATACATCTCTGGTATACACCTCTGGCACACCGGTATAAACGTTGTGACGTCTATAAATCGCAGCTAAATATAAACTCAGCGTGCCATATTCAATATTTAGCGAGACTCTATCTTTGAACGATTATTAAAACATTCAATGCACCGTTCGAATATTTTCGCAGCAGAGCTCATTTTTCGAATCCTTATCCAGATTCGCCCCTCTTTCATTTGGTCCTTATGAAACATTTATACCCTTTTCGCCCCTCATGCGCCGCGCAAATTACCATTCTTCGCTTCCACTTCAATCCTAGTTTCATGCGCCATCAAGTAGTTTCGCAAGAATAGCTTTTTCTCGAGTTACTTGGAAATTGACTCTATTTCTTCTCGAATAATCATTGACATACTGATTCGTTTTATATTTCACTTTATCGGGACTTTATGAAGTTAAATCGAAGCTTATTATAAATGTTTAATTTGAATGTTTGACCTGAAGAAGTTCCAAGTCAATTTATAACCAATTTTACATGGAAATCTAATTATTAAATTTTATTGAAATTAAAAGCTTCGCTAAGTTACACTTAATTATTCGTTTAACTGGATAATTGACTGATTTATGTAGATACAATAAAAAATTTTCAAAAATATCAGTTAACACTCACGTTTCAAGAAAACCCATGTCCGAATTAACAATCACAATAACCCTTTTCTTTAAAACGCATCAATATAAATTTTCCTTCAGATCCTGGCCCTTCGCAGTTCTCATTTATACAAACGCGAAAATTGCATACCACGGCATTCTCCGTCCCTCGGCTGCTTTGCGACTCTCGAACTCCCGGAAGGACCGAAACGGACAAAGTTGGCCCCGATTTCGCGAAACTGCGTCTCCGCCATCCCTCTCAAATTCCCTTCGACGTCGCTGTGCGTCGACCTTTCGGCTAAATGGAGACGATGGACGATGCAAAACTCGATTATCGGTAAACTAAAGCGGAATTCCGAAGCTTCTTGCCAACGAGAGAAGCGGAGGCGCTGTTTAGCTTTGGGTGCTTCGTAGAGGGGACAGCGCTCGTTACCACTGTTTTTGCTCTCGAGGCAAAGAATTTCGAGTAAATTTGCGCGTTTGCTAGCATATTTTCTATAAACCGAACGTATTACACGAGCTTCTTTAAGGAAATTTTGACAAAAGTTTGAAAAGTCGCGCGCGATTCAGCCGAATCGCAATCCAACCGCACTAGAATCTCCATGAACAACGGAGCCAACAGGAGGACATTTTCCCAAATTAAGCAAACGAATAGCACAGCCCCCGGCGCGTATCCCCAGCGCGAAGCGGGGCAGCGGCGGGTAACATCGTCCGAATCCGGCGAAAGACACGATACGAGCAGTTTACGTACGTCGGGGCGGCCGGCAGTTTGCATACTACTCGTCGCGTGCAGCTCTCGCGCGGCAATAAGGGAAGATTTCCCGAGATGGCGATACGCCGCCTCCTCGACGACTATCGCGCGGCTGGCAGGCTGCAGCCGCCGTAACTGTCATTCCGGCCCATTTGCACGTATAAGCTCCGCTGCAGATCCGTAAAGTCGCCCTCCCGCGGTAATGGACACCCGGAGAGGAACTGCTTTGCAGAACGCAACCTTTTTCTGATTGTATTGCCGCGGCGCCGCGAAAGGGAGCTTGCATGTTTAATGGAGCTTTGAAATTGGTGAGAAACTGTTAAATGACACTGTGACAATGTTGTTAATCAGACATAGTTATCTTTTGTTAAAATAATAATAAATAATCTGTCAAAATCCTTCTTATAGTATACTAAATTTTTTGAGATAAAACATCGCAGCTGAGTGACAAAAAGTTTAAAATAATACTAAAACACAGCTCGTCAAAAAATTTCCGTAAGCTCTGCGCTTAATCCTATCAACTTTAAAACTGACTCATCTCTAGAAAATGTACACAGCGGCGATTACAATTTTCCGGGCTCCGGTATTTACTTCCCTTTGTAATTTTTAATTTAAAAAGATAAAAATCGCTTGGTTATTAAATTTAATTAATGTAACGAAAACGCGCCGAGAATACCTTACAAAAAAGGTGTCTACCTCAATGCAGCGAAAGTTTCCCACATCTGAATCCATGTTTCACCTCGGCCACCTCCTCCAAACATTTTCCTCCCTCGTCGTCTCATTTTTCACCGCGATTTTTCCTCTTTTAATTCGCATTCTCTCTCTCCCCCTCTTCCTCTTCGCCGCTTAATCCCTTCTACTTTCTCGTCGTCTTCCTCTTTCTCCCTCTCTCTCTCCCAAGATATAGTCGCGTCGCGCGCGTAGGTCCATTTGGAGGCTGACTTTGCCGCCGGTTGCCATAGAAACTCGAGTGCACCCCTCTCCCTCTCTCTCTCTCTCTCTCTCTCTTTCATCCCTTTCGCCGTGCGGCGAATCTCTCTATTCCGTTTCTTTATCGTTTATCGCATCTTCCTTGACGCTTCTCGTTTTTGATCATCTGCAAGCGAGCGCGCGGTTCAGCCTTCCTTTTTTTTTTATCTCTTTCAATTTGCGAAAATTCGCAAGCGAGTTCTCGCGGAAATGGAAAGACAAAAAATTCAGCGCACTTTGCTGCATTCATTTACAAAAGAATTTCGCGATTATGCAGCGCGCGCATACGTAATTGCACAAAGAAAAATTGCGTAATAACGTTAGCTGCTTGAAGCGCGGCATTCTGTTTTATATTTGATTCGCGCACGGTAATTGGTTTTTAAAGCTTATTAGGTTGCATTGTAGGCTCGAAATTATAAATTTGATTTCAAGGCAGGAGAATTAAATTATTAAAGTCTGAAATGTCAGAAAAAATTTGTTTGTTAATGATACGGGCTGAAGGATTCGCAAATAGAAATAAAATTACATCCAATGTAGAGTAAAATTAAGTTTGCTTTGACCAAAAAATATTTTTTAATAACAAAAAAGCATCTTGTTTAAATAACTGATTAAATAACATCAAATAAAGAACACTGGTTTATTGACATTAATTGAAAAAACTACTCATTAAGTATTTGATATTACAAATCGATACGGCTCGATGGCAGGCGCTGTTGCAATTACTAGCTTCTGGCGCTTATGCTTGGTCACGCAGCGCCGCCCGTAACGGCGGCGCGAACTCCGCGGGCCACTATGCCGCTCCCGCAAGCAAATTCGCAGACCGCGCATAGGGCGACGGCTCGCGGGTTGGACATATACGATATACGATACGACAACCCCATACGGCCGACGAACTCTCTTGACCTCCAGTCGAACAGGCAAACGTCTCTCCTGGTCATCTCCACCCAGGTCAGATAATCGAGCAGGTTATCTTGCCCCTCCTTTCTTTTGGTTCGGCTTTGTCATCGAAAGGACGACACCAACGGGTCTGCTCCAGTCAGAGTGGATGGCCGAATAGTCTATTCTTTTTCTCCCTCTTTCTCTCTCTCTCTCTCTCTCTCTTCCTCTCTCTTATCGAGTAGAACAATTTCGGCTAATTGTTCACGACAAGCTCCGTGCGTGTAACAACGTTTTATAAAAAAAATGAGTGTTTTCAAAGTGTACCAGTGCAAAATAAAAGGTACACTGAAAAAAAAATTTCGTCAACTCAAAGAAAATTTCTTTCTTACAAATAAATAATTTTATTCCTCTCTTTTATAAATATTTATTTAATTTGAAGAAAAAAGTTTCTTTGTTTTAACAAAATACCTGCTAAAGTAGAAGAAATAATTTTTTCAAAGGAAAAAAATATTATTTATATTGTAATCAATAACGAATGTAGATCAGTTTATAAACTCGATTGTACCCGGGCTTTTTTGGAATATATAAGTTATTAATTTAAATAATTCTCTTTTTTCAAAATATACAAGTATTAAAAACAAATTAATTTATAATTTTGTCGGATGAATAAACGAAGTTATTAAATGAAATAAATATTTCTTTACGTGTAGGAAATAATTATTTCCATTAAAGAACTGTTTTATTGTTTTGAATATATGTTTATGTGATATGGAGATTTGTTCATTCGATTACATATTTATTTGTTTTTTTGAAATGCATTTCATTATTTTTATAAAATATTGTTTCAGATTTGACTGATATTTTCAATCAATTTTATTTACTAGTTTTTATAGAATTATTTATCTGATTCGATTGAAGGCAATTTTGAAATAAAGAAATTTGATTTGGTTCAAATAAATAATTTTACAATGAAATGATGTTGTACATTTAAATTAATATTTCTTTATGTCAATGACGCACCTCTTTAATTTAAACAAATGTTTATTTCGTTTAAATAAATTCAAATCAAATAAATTTATTTATTTGAATCAACGAAATTTTTTTTTCAATGTAGTATTTTAACGGAAACATGTTTTGCTTTTGACGCTAATGGAAAAAAATATAATAAATTAGCTGAATCATAATAAAATATTATCAATATGTATGCACATTAAATTCATAACACTTCATCGTTTTAATGAAATTGAATTAATATTTATTAACTCATGTATGCTCCGATGTAAAATGTGCACATTTCGTACATTTCCGTAAAATTAAACTAACATTTCTCGTTTTCTAATTATCGTAAAGGGAAAATTTAGCGAATATCAATTTCTGATATTAAAAATGGCTATGCCATATTGAATTGAAAGAAGTTATAAATCAATCTTAGGAGAGAGAGAGAGAGAGAGAGAGAGAGAGAGAGAGAGAGAGAGAGAGAGAGAGACGTGTAAAATAATTATATCAAAATATTAATCACGAGCGAAAATTAATTTCTCTCATTTCGATTATTACAATAATAAAGTGTATAATTCTGCTGCTTCATCCAGCGAGAGATTAAATTAATCATACTAAGTAAATAACTATTAACAGATCAATTTAAATCATTAAAAAACCAACAAAGCAAATTTGCACAACCACAATTTGTTAACTATTGATGGCAGACTTTATGTAATTAATTTCTATTTACAATCGAATCGTATAATTAAAAGGTCAAACATTTCAATGTAATTAAAACAACGACTAAAACCATTATTTATCCCGAAAACAATAAACTTTTAAAATCCATCCAAAATCCATTCCTCCCGAAAATCCCCAGCGCGCAGATCAAGCGGCAATAAATTAATCCGGAAAAAGGCCGGCGCATTATCAATTTTTCCAGTCCGCGTTTTCCACTCCCGCCTCCTCTCGGCTTTCCCTCCGGCGGCGGCGGCGGCGGCGCATCTCTCGCTCGAGTGCACCCCGCCCCGGCGACCTCGACACTTTAGAGGGAGCCCCGTCCGCACTCGAGGCTGCCGAGCGCCGTGTTGCGCCCCACTGGGCTAAGGGGTTAATGGCTCCGCGCGGCGCCTTCTTTGCCCGGGATTTTAAACGAGAGAGCCAAAGGTGGCCTGTTGTTCCGCTGACTGCTGAGAGTCATTTTTTCGGCTCGAGCTGCGCTGTGATTTTTGCTGGGCTTTCTTTCCGAGTTTTATTCATTGGTGTCGAAAGGAGATGGTTTGTTACTAAATCAATGAAAAATCATATTTAGTGAAAAGTATTTATTTGCAATACATAAATCATGATTGACGCTGATCAGTTTGGTAAAAAAATGTAAAAATTAAAGCGCGCATTAAACCGTTTAAATCTGATATTCGTTTCAAAAATATGAATCGTATGTTTCATTTTGCACGCATAAACCGATACATTACCAGCACTCAATGTTCATATTTTTCCCCCTTTATCTTTACATCTGCAAGCCACTAAAGATCCGTTCATTTTTCTGTTTCAGGTGAGTTCTCCACTAACGACAGTAATGACGACCCAATCTTTCTTCCCAGCGGCGGCGATCAGGTTCGCTTCGCCCACGACACATCGGCCCTTATCAAACCACGAATACACTCAGTCCTATCGAGCATTAACCTTCACTAAATTTCCACTCGGAGAAAATGAAAGCCCCCCCAAAAAAAAAGTCCCCGCTATCGGCCGTAAAAAAAGAAAGGAAAGGCTTCGGGCCGAGCAGCTCTCCTCTTAATAGCGATAAGCGCCCGAGCAATCAGCGTGTAGGCCAAGAGGGATGTTCTCTGGGCAGTGTCAGTCCGAAAAGGAATGAAGGGGGGGGGGGGACTTTCTTTTTCGTTGATGCGCGAGCGCTTAATGGGATTTTAAAGTGGCCCCCGCGCGAACCTTATCGCAAGCGCAGGCCTCCCGACTAAAGAGCAGCAGCGCGGCAAGGCTCCTCTCTTCGCCGCGCCTCCACTTCTCAAAGAGTCGCCTTGTGCCGAGAGAGGTGAACGCTCCGAGGAGGAAATTCAAATTTCGAGCCTCGCGGCGGCGACGGCGGCTGCTGCCGTTTCTTTCGACGCTCCGAATGGCTTTCTGGTAACACTTGTTCGAGAGGTTTTAGGGTATTAATATGTGTACTGGGAAAACGTGGGATATAAAGATAAAGCAGAAGTCGGTCATGCTTCGAGCGAAGAGAAGCGGATGAACGTTAAAATCGGAATATTGGACGTATTATAAATTGAATTAATTCAAACACATGTTTTTATCAATACTCTACAGAATGTTTTTAATTGGAAATAAACGCAAAAATATACGCGAAAGAAAGCGAGTCATGTTTTTTAATCTGAAATATTTGGTAACAATAAGCTTTTAGGGTATTAACGAACACGATTGCAGCGTATAAAAAGTACGGCAAACGAAATCCGCAGTGATGGACAGTAATTATTAATAATTATTATTAATGCTTTATTGACAAGGAAATAAAGGCCAGCGTTTAATCAATCAACGTTGATTAAAACAAATATGTCACAATGTAGAAGTTAATTGCAGAAAATTATCCCGACGGCATAACCCAGACGCCCTTTTAGACGCAGCAAGAAAGCCGAGAGCGTAGCTGCTAGTTACATCTTAATGGTGCAGTCAAACTTTCGGGTAAGCCGATGCGAAATCCGTGAGAAAATTAACGGATAAACACGCGGCTGCGAGCCAGAGTGTGCGTATATACCTACACGAAAACCTGTGCGTAAAGAGGCTAGCTGACGCCCCTAAGTTATCGCTAGCTTATATACGACGTTACTGCCAACTTTTGATTCGTTGGCTAATTTAGGAATAAACAGTGGTAAATTGCGGCCGCATCGGCTTAAAGGAAAAACTTGATTGGCGCGAAGATTTTAAAATGAATATTATTTTAGTCCATGTAACAACAAAATAATTCAGTTCTTCACATATTAAATATTTCATTACGAGGCTAAAAGTTATTCTAGAATTACGATTTATTTAATACTCATATAAATAATGAACAAGTGATCCTCTAAAAAGGTTTCTTCAAAGCGAACAACGGCTTATTCCATCCACGAATTAAAAGTCACCGCCCTTCTCACGCAACCCTAAAAATTACTCAAAGAAAGCGCCTTCGTTCAGAAATCTCTCGGAAAACATCGCCGCCTCGGCCGGCATTGATCAGCAGTCGAAGGGCTCGCTGCACCGTAGAAAAAGAGCGCGGCGCCCGAGGTGTGCACGCGGTGTCGCGTTTCTCGCGCTCGCGCGTCTCTCCGCATCGCCGCGGCCGGAGCTCGAGCTCGAGGGTAACTCAACACCCTCCTCTCCTCGCGTTCCTTTTTTCGAAAATTCGAGTCCCCCCGATTATGCTCCACGCCCACATTTTCCGGCCTCATTATGCTATTGGATTTCCGAAAACAGTGATTCATTGTTAGAGACCGGCCGGAGAGAGAAACCCGAGGATCCGTTTTTCTGGATCCGCGTTTTTGCCCTCGGATAATTGGAGCCGGCGGTAACCCGACGACTCGGCCAATTTTCGAGCGGGTGTCGGGGCATTGGCGCTGGGTTATTTCGATGCGAAGGACGTGATTCATTGTCGTTTTAATGGTTTGATCGTTTCAGTTGGATCCCTTTATGTATACCTGACGATGTATTTATGAGTCTTATATTAATGCAATAAATGATGTGCACCGGAGCACAGTGGTCAAATTCTCGTAAAAGTCGGACAAAATAGCAAAAATTGACTCTACCAGAAATTATAAAACTATTAATAAGAATGTGAAAAAAAAATATATTTATTCATACTTTTGAAACAATTAGTTTTTTAATTATTTCTAATAGTTAAAACTAAAAAAGAATTCAATTTTTTTACAAAATAATGAAATTTTTCATAAAAACTGCATGTTTTTGCATAAAAAATGATCTATAATGTACACTTAATAAGATAAATTTTTAAGTAACTGTCAATTTTTGCCTAAATCGAAAATGTTTAAGATTAATTAAATAATAATAAATCTAATTCAATAGCACTAGACGAATTTAATAAAATATTTTATTAATTCAATAGCATTTGGGTTTAATTTAATAATATATGTTATCGGCGACATTTCGTATTTTATGTAATCAATTCAATTAAATTTTTTTCTCAGTGTAGATTTTTTTTTATAATATTTTCAATTACAAATTTAATTACTTATTGTTTACATAAAATTAAAAAAATATATTATTCTATTTGATTTATTCGTTTTTATTTTTTATGTACAACTTTTATTAAAAAATTAATTATATTTCAGTAGCCTCGTTCTCGAGATTACAATGTAGTCCCCCATTTTGCCCCGATAGATGTCACACGTTTAGAGTCAAAAAGAAAGAGGGAGGGGGCC
>JAWWEO010013349.1:0-28138 GCA_035582975.1 Ormyrus labotus
GGTGTCCAGGAACACCTTCCGGGCAACAAGACATCGATTACGAGGTGATTCAATAAAATCGTCTTATAGAAAAAAAAGAATTTTTCGACGCCCTTTAAAAGATAAAATTCATTTTGGAATGCTGCAGTGTTTAACGAAATTATTCTTTTAAATAAAGTGATCGCGTATTAATTGCAAAGAAATATTTATTTTTAATAAATCGCGATCTTTTGATAAACAATTGCTATTGCAAGCGATAACTTATTTAAAAAAAGGCGATTGTTTATTTAAATAATTCTGACTGATTACTGATGACTTGAATACTGCCGACAAAGCAATTCTCATCTATGTATTACTATATATATATAGCTTGTGTGCGGCAAACTTCAGGGTCCTAAAACTCCGGACTGAAGAAGAAGAAGCATAAAACGTGATTTTGAGCATTTTCGAATTACGCTTTCATTTATTACGACTTGAAAAGCTTTTTTATGGATATTTTTGTAGGAAATCATAGTTTAGTAATAAATATGCCTATGTGTCAAAAAAAAAACCTAGTGACAATATTGATAAGCATTATTTCTTTATAATGAAAAGTTCGAAATCTCAAATTAGAAGTAAATAGTGGTACGGGTGCCGCGTCGTCTGCTCAAACTCGCCTTCGCGGCACTACCGTGCCACTTGATAGAGACTTAGTGACCCTCCAAGAATCAAAAAGTGGCCAAGTTTTATTTATTCAAAACCCGAAAGTGTGAAAGATTATCTTTTAAATGAAATTAAAAATTATTAATCTCTATAGTATTAATGCTTAACAGATAAGCTTTAACAGTAAGCAAAGATTAAGCAGCCACTACACCGAGCAAAGTAAAAGAAACTCTTTCTCGTCCCTCTCGAGAACGAAAATGTCCGAAGTCATTCGTAAAAATCAAGCCTTGCCTCGAGAAAACAGTTCCTGGTCCTGAAATGGTCACTCTGACGAAGTTCACAAGCGCATACACTTCTTTCCTGCGACTTATCCAATACAAACTCAAGGAGGATCTCCAAGAGTTTTCGAGAGGAACGCTAACAACTTTTTAGAGCACCACTGATTTGGCGTATTTGCAATATAAAGGACTTTTAAGTAAGCAGTCTCTTAGATACATCGTTAAATGCATTTTTGTAAAAAACATGAGTAAATAACAACAGGGGAAGTGAGAACGTAATTTTGGATTGAACCGTTAATTGGCGTAATTAGAAAATTTGAAAAATTATGAATAATTTTTTTGCTTGGAAAAGACTACGTAAAACTTACCTTTTAAAAGAAGTAAAATAATGTACAAAAGAAAAATATTTCTTCAATCTGTATGTAAAATAGACCTTTTGATTTCATAAACAATTTACTCGCCAAGTAGCTACCTTAATTGGTATTCTCATTCCGCGTCCGCAAATGAAGCCTCACCGACGAGCCGTTTATTTTGATCTCTTCAGCTCGCAAACACAATTAACGAGCCCGAGTGAAATTTCGTCCTCGTCGGCGATTTTGGATTCCTTAAGTTGCGCCGAGTGCGGAGGAGAACTAGTCGAGGCGTCGATAGTGACGGAGGCGAAACTCTCGCGAGCCCCGAGAATTCCCGCTGATTGGCTTATTGTCTCCAAGCTCGATTGTTTTCGGGCTGGAAGCTTCGAAAGAGCGGCGACGACAGTCCCGTAACAAATTTCCCTCCGGTCGCTTATTTCCCCGTTCTGCTGCTCGGGAATTTCGTTCGAGCGATGCTTCGATTTTATGTTTAGAATTGTTAACAACGAAATCCTGGGTAAATCGACTAATTTTGCTTTAAAAAGGTAATTAAAAATTTTCCATCGATAAAGTTGTCAATTTTAACCAAAGGCAGTTCGATAATAAAATGAAGTAGAATTTATAGTTTGTATTGATCAACTTCTTTCTTCCCTTGTTTGCAACCACGATTTCAATTTAAATTGACTCGAAAAAAATTATAGAAAAAAGGGGAAAAGTTCCAATCATAAAAAAAGGAAATACCGGGAAACTCTTAGATGTAGATAGCTAGTTCGTGTAGACCGGACAGGTAGTAAAAAAGTGCAAAGGTGCGTCCTCATTTGCTTCAAATTTTTTATCAATCATTTACATTAAATTTTATTACAGCAAACAGCCATTAACATGACAACAACATTTGCTTTCAGTGCTTTTACCTTAAACAGCAACAGTTGCTATCATTTTGCTTAACATATTTGATAAATACTATAAAATCATTTATTGTTTTAAATTTGTTGTCATTAATTAACGTGAATTTCCTGTAAATATGACTAACAAATTTTCAGCAAAACTTGATCTAATTCTGATATAAAATTTATTAAAACGTAATTTCGTAATGAAAATACATTGAACATACTTTTTAAATCCATACGGATTATTTAAATACAGAAATAAAGGCACGCAGAACTGCAGTTTTAAAACATTATCTTCCTTTTCACTAACACCATGAAATATTACAAAACATACAATACACATACAATACAGTACACATCTAGACAAGTAAGTTGGAATCTAATTTGATAAAGCTCTAATTCATCTGTCATCCTGCGGGCAACCGAATCGTCAACTTCTTTGGAAGAGAACGTGAAATAGAAGAGCCATCTGCGGCGAAGCGTCGGGATGAAAAAATACAATATATACTTGTACCCGCCGTAGCAAAAGACAAAAACAATCAGCAATTTCATCGAAAGCGAAGGGTCACAGTCTTTGCTCTCGTTTTCTTTCATGCTCAAAAAATAAGAATAGAAAAAGGAGGAGAGAAAAGAATCACGAACAGTCGAGTGACGCAGCAGCTGTAATTGAGATGAAAGAAAATAAGATATCACGATGCTATTGATCGACTTACGTCTTTTTGTAACAAGCAATACGTCAAAAAATTGTAAAAAGAAAAAGCTTACATAACGTGCCCAACTCTTTAATGAAAGAAAAGCTCGACATTCCTTTTTTGTAAAATGATTTTGTTTAATCAAACTGAAGCTTCATAGATTGCTGCGTAATTACTCAAATAAATTTAGGGACGTACGAACTGAAAATTCAGAGTAAAAAGGCAAGATCGCGAAAAAAGGAATCAAGTACATCGTGCCGCTTGCAAAGCCGTTGTTTCTGCTTTCGTGCTCCATTCGCGAGTAACATTCACCCGCAGGCTTAGGTCTGAAAGTGCAATATAGCCTTTTTAAAAACGCGCTACTTTCGACTGCTTCCGGAATCGTGTCGCTTCCCAGTAAGTAAACGAGGAAATTAAAAAAATTATGGCGCCCATTGAAACTCGTGTAAATTATAAGGTAAATATTATTTTTTAAAAAGAATAAAGGGTAGATCCTGTCTAATAATAAATTTGTTTGTGTTTGAATTATTTTCATTAAATGTTTTTCTATAAGGCTTAAAATTTTAATTCGATTTTTATTGAGTGAGAAATTCAATTGAAAGAAATTCACTTCGACAATCTATTTTAATAATTAATAATTTCCATTCTTAATACAAATTTAACACAATGCAATAATTAGAAATTTATCGGAAACGTATTTCCGCAAACACTTATTGGAAATCCTTCTGTGCCGTTATGAAACATTGATTTAAAATGTAATTTTGCACTTCGATGAGTGTAAAGTACAATCGGAATTTTTTTGCTCGCTCGTGAAATTGAAGCGGAAGATTCACCTCCACATGGATAAATTTGAGCAATCATTTTTTTTTTTTTAGCCTCCTCTTTCATTTACCAAAGTACATAAAGTAGATGAAGATCACAGGCCGTATTGTTTTCGTCGGTTCGTGCACACATGCACCCAACGAGCTGTACATCTTTTCTCTTCTTGCTCGACTGAAAAGTGAAAGAAGAAACTCGAGCGAATCGCGCTAAATGGATCTCTCTTGGCGGGTGAATTGTAGGTCACAGATCGGGCGAAAAAGGAAACCCCTTTTTTACCTTTATTAATATAAATGGTCTTTCACGCATAAACGCGAACGAGTCGCGAGTTTTCGTTGTAATGTAATATGATAGATTTTGAAAATCGGTCGAAACAGCGACGTAACTCGATACTCGCTGCCGTATTTAAAGCCGTATTAGTATTTATCGTTATCGCACTCAAATGCTCGGATCGATATCTCCACAAAGGAATACATTAATGCCCAACAAGCTAACGTAATTTTTCTTCGGAGGAGTAAGATAAAGACAAAGTCGAAGAAAGACTCTTAGCTCCTTACTATGCGCATAAGAATCGCCGGAATCATTCTCGAGACGAGTCGGCATAGAATATCTCTCGCGGACGGGCGTCAAAGAAGTGGAAGAAGTTCGAGTCCGCTCGGACGAAATGCGACCGGATGTGCCTAGGGAGAAAAAGAGGGGGGGGGGGAGAGAGAGAGAGAGCGCCGAATCGATCCAAAAGTTGGAAACTGTCTCTTCTCGTGGCAGCAGCGGCGTGTCGGGTTTGTCCGCGCGACCGTCGTCGTCATTGAACGGGGCACCTATACAGAGCCGCGCCGCTGGTACGAGCGCCTCCGTACGTGTATAGGACGCTCGCTCGCAAATTTTTCTCGCGTCTGCGTGATGTACGAATTTCCGCGTCCGGTGCTTGCGCCTTTTTTTCGGCCTGTATCACTCGAGCTTTTATCCGTTCTATCGTGTCGGGGGGGGGGGGGGGTTTCTCTCTACTTGCGGATTTTTCGAAATTCTTAATTTCAATTTAATTTGAAATTTAATTCAATAAATATTATTTATTAAATTAATTATTGATGTGGGTTAAAAGTTGTATTTTCGGGTTGCTTTTTAATTGTTTAATTAATGTTGAGGTGCAAATCACAAACTACTATTAAATTCAGTTGCCTGAAAAATACTTTTTAATAGGAAGACTTATTATACGTTTTTGATCCGCTTATTTCTTGTAAGACAGCTAGCTGATTTTAATATTACTTTGCAGTAGATTGCATGATAAATCCGTTTATAATTAAAATTATAAATAATGGTGAACCAAAAATTAATAAAGAAAAGAATAGAAGCGTATTTAAAAATTATATTGTCTGTTGTATTATTTTATACTTTAGTTTGTCTACATAATTCTTTAAAAAATAATACGTGTGTGAACAACTTTGGCAATTTAACTTCGTATTCAGCACCATTTAAGTATTTTATGAAATGCAATTTAAATCTGATAAATAATTAATTAGGATATGTACGTATTCAAAATATTTCTGTTATTGGTTTTGTAAATAAATAAATATTTCGAAACAATTAATTTGTTTTAGGAAACGAAATAATTTTTAAAACTTAGATAAAATTACAACATTCGTAATGTAAAGAAAATTGCTTTATTTTGATGGCATCTGAATGTAGTTATTTTCGCAAGTTCAAAATGAAAAACTAGTCCTTCAAATTTAATTATTTCAATGCAAGAACAATTAGTCCTTAATTAATTCCTTAATAAAATTATTTCCTCGATGACACACTAAAATTCGTACTAATCATTTTGCAGAAAAAACATTTTTATAATTTTTTAAAGCTTAAAAAGTAAAATAAAAATTTTTAAGAACAGTGCAGATAAATCAGCAAAAAATTACATATTCTATAATCTAAAGGTCATTTTGAATGCACGCTCAATGTTAATTTGAAGGAGTTAACTTACCGATTGATTTTCACATTAAAAGAGAGAATAATTGAAGCAGTCCGTATTGACCAACGGCGACCGCGAAATATAATTTTCTCGCTCTTCTGCGCTTACAGAAGCACGTGTCCACACGGTCCATTGGTCGCGTGTACGTTTGGGTTCCAGAGCTATTAAATGGATGCCACGTACAGGCCAAGGAGCAAAACGAGCGGCTGAGAGAGAGAGAGAGGAGAAATGTCGAGTAGGAAGGAAACGCACATCTCCCCCCATCGATCCGCAATGTGTCCTTTGAACCCAATAGAGGAGTGGCACCAAGCCGATAGCGCTCTATCGGTTCTCCGGCTTACGACCTCGGTAATTCCGTCTGATACAAAGGCGCTCTCGGGGAACCGACATGACCGCCTCCTCAAATAAAGAGCGAAATTTTCCTTATTGCTCTAATGAAATGTTTCGGTAAGTGGCGCATCTTTTATACCTGTCATCCAATCGGTAATAACTTCTGTATGCCATGAAGAATTGCCGCCTATAAAACTACTGTATTACGTCTAATCAAACTGTTTATTTTTTTATTTTTTTATTTTTATTTTTAATCTAAATTTAAGCGTTAATTTTACCATCGTTATATATTTTTATCCGAAGTTTTAATTTTCAAAACGCTCAAGATTACTTTTTGTATCAATTCTTTAATAAAGCTTCTATTTATAAATGCTTTAAATTTACGAGAAATAAATTTAATTAAAACAAAAATATTCCTGTATTATTTTTAATACAATACACGTAAGATAATTCAAAGGCGCAATGAAAATAACTTGTATCATTACTCTGGTGCTAATACGACTATATGTTTATTATTAGTCTCTCTAGGTATACTTTTTCAAATAACGGAGAAAACTTACGAGAAGAGTAACAAGTTTCTCGTGACACCACCAGAAATAGCCAGAACTTGAAATAAAATTTTTCGAAAGCGTCGTCTATACCGTAAGAAAAAATTACCTAACTGAAAATGAAACCCTCCGTAGAATATTTTGAAAAAAAATCTTTAGTTTTTCAAGTCCTTTGTTAGAGAATAAGTGTACTCGCAAAGGATTTGCTTAATCTTTGATTTTCAAATATCAATCCTAGTCAACGTAAAATTTATAAAACTTATCTACCCTCCTTAATAATTCGTAACTTTAAATCTACTTTTCCATTAAGAACGTTCACAAGCTACACTGATTTTCAACTTAAAGTAGTTATCTATAAATACTTTTTGACCGATTCTCTACGAGAAAAAGTTGAGAACAACCTCGTGAAACACGTAAGTACAATTATACTATTTGTTTCCTGTGCTTAAATGACCTAAACAATATTAGATGACCTTGCCAAGTCTCACCTGACTTTGTCAATTGCTAAATCCGTGAAAACCTGATCTTTGTTCAACTATTTCTCGAAAATTAGTAGCGAAAACTATTATAAAATTTGAAGCATCATTATTATTCTTTATGTTACATAGATAGAATCATAAAGTAGTTTTTTACAATATTTCAACCATAACTTTTTTTGCTATATGTAAAAATTTTCTACCTAGGGAAGCTTAGCTCAGGATCTTCGTGTTAAAAATTCAATTTTTACATTGAATTTCTCAATATTTAATACCGAAAAGTGAGTTGAAATTTTGATCACGTATAAAGCATACTTAAATTGACATACAATACAAATTTTAAGAAAATTCCAAGAAACTGCAATTATTGTGTGAACGTCCTTAAAGAAGTAAAAATAAATATTATCGATATCAAGATATTAAGCCATCTTGTAAAAAAACGTTTATTACAAAACTCATTAAAAACTTATAATTTGTATGTAATGTAAGTAAATAATGGAAGATACTAGTTTTTGATTATATGTATTTTGGGAGAACCATATTTCTTAGGATTTAGGCAGCATTTTTTTCATTTTTTTTTTATTTTACTAGCTATTTAAAATCTATTCTGAAAAAAAAAAACAACGGTTCTAAATCTTCCAACGACAAATTTTAACCTGCTCTAACATTGCATTTTTTTTTAAATTATATGTAATTTTGCGCAAAAAAATTCTTTGATGAATGAGTAAATATAAGTAACAATATCATGAAATATGAAAAGCTTTAATTTTATTCGAAAATTAATTTGTATTAATTCTTTGATTTTATTATCTTAATATGTTTTATTCAAACGCAATTAAAGATTGTCACCAAATAAATTTGAATATGTCATTATCTTATTGAACTCGCGCGGGGAACAGGTGAAAGCTACTGCCGCTGACGACCTTCTCATTACCTACCTATAAGTGCATCCGTCTATTCAATTTCAATCTAGGCAATTTCAAGGGCTCGGAACCATTTTCTTACACCTTGTTATATTTATCGTAATAAAATTTCGTTTAAATTATTGCAGGTAATACAGCATTTTTTTAACCAAGAAGAAATCCAAGGAATTGATAGCAAAAAAATCATTTTTAATACAGATATTGATCTAGTTAGTCATCAAAATGAGAGCAAGTTATACAATTACAAGAATCTTCTGGAAAAGCATATACTTACTTCTTCGGAATGTAAAATATTCTCCCACAATGAAAAAACGAGATTTTTATATGTATTAGAAATCGTATTTTCATACATACAAAATCTCTCTTTTATATATAACAAAAACTACAAGGAAAAAATACTGTTTTTAAGAAAAGTCGCCATTTTTTATTACCCAAATAACTTACCAGGATAAATAAGATCAAACACCAAACGTATCATCGCATTTTAGCATTTAAGTAGTAAATTTTCCAAAATTAAAAAAAATTTGCAAAAGAACAGTTTAACATTTTTCAGTTTTTTGAAGATTAAAAAACAATTTTCTGGGGAAATTTTGAATGGGCCGTAAGTTATAATAATTTTTTGTCTAAATCTCAAATTGTGGGTCTTCTAAAATGCGATGAACAAATTTTATGAAAAACAAGTTTCTTCCATTTCCAGGAAAAAAAATTCAAACGAATAAATAACTTGCATGAATTGAAATAGAATCAGACATATAACATTTTTTAATGTAGTATATTTGTTACAACCTTTTCGAATTGATTGTAATGAAAATAATTGATTTATCAAGGTTGAATTTAGATTTACAAATCTATTTTTTATACATAATAATAATCCACATTAATAGAATTTATGTTGCTATAACAATTTTATATTAATCTTTTCGTTGTGCACATATACGTATAAACATACTCTAAAATTTTTCTCAATAAACGTTATAAAATCATAATATTTTTTAATAAAAAAATTTCTTTCCTATTATATACAATTATTTATATTAAACATTTTTCAAATGAATTATTATTTAAAAATGTAAAAAATTTGTACATAATTCTTCTCTATATATTATGCCTTTATCAATGTTCAATTTATAAAACTACAATTGAACAATAATTCTCCTATAGTTCTTATCATGATCACAATTCTTTTGCATAAGGGAAGACATTTTACATGACTGAAATATTTTAGTATACTAAAAATGGGCATTACTTATTAAAAAAGCATATCAAAGAATCACAACTTGTTATTTATTTTAAATGATATATTATTTAAACTCTTTATTATTATACTATTCTATTACAAAATATTTTCAATACTGCATAGTATTCCTTTTTTGTACAGTAAAAAATCATTTTTATTTTATTAACATTTAAACAGTTTATAAATTTTATACAATAAATCACAATTTACTGCGCAAATGTTCTGGTGATACGTAGAAAATGTTTATACTTCGCATCGGACTGATTATTTAAATAATAATTAAACGAAATTCATGTAAAGATGAATGAAATGGCAAATGAAAAAATAAATAATGAATTATCATCATTCACGCGACATAGTCTTCTTTTAAAGCTCCTTTTCTTAGACTACATTATTTTAGCACACAATCAGTACCTACATTTGAATAATAAAAACCAAATGGAACTTTAATTTATAGTAAACATTTGTAACACCATAATTTGTGCTTATTAATAACAATTTTAAAATAGTTACATCGTGATGACAAATTTTCATTAGAATTAAATTAATCTAAAAAGATTTGTTTTCTCTAGTAAGAACCAATATAAATTGGTATTTCTGTTTCGTTATAATGAAACGAATCGTTTTATAATTAGTTATTTCAATAAATTTTAAATGTTTTTTCTTAAAAATCTGTATTGAAATTCATTTAATGATTAATCCATTTCAATAATATGCAGGAATAATATGCATATGTATACTTTTGGAAATATATACGTATAACTAATATACGGATATAACAAATATATACGAAAACAAAATTTTCATTGTAAAATATTAAATTGAATGGCTTTTTTAATCGTAAAAATAACATTTTTCTTAGATGGTTAAAAATCAAGTATACTATTTAATCGAATAACACTGGTTGACGTGACTCTTAAAAAAAACAGACATAATTCTTGAAAATCGACTAATTATTTTTTCATCCACGTGATTTTATTAGTCGGGATAATACTCATCAATCAGCTATAAATGTCATTAGAATTATATTTTATGAAATATGACTAACCTAATGACTACATTTATAGCATTTCAGTGATCAAATTTGATTTCAGCGATACAAAATCTACGGGAAATAACTATCTATACTCAATCCACACTAAATTCACTTCGACCAGTGTAATTAGATTTTATGATGTACTTTAATTATAGTTCTGTAATTTAATTATAGTTTACGTATAGTTATATAACTTTCGTTTTAACAGATACTTTTTCTTAAGTCCTAATATTTGCAGAATGACATCTGTTTATAACTTCTAATTTTTAATTTTAGATCTTACATATTTCTGTATTCTATTAAAATACCGTTGAATTCATAATTGACTTCCAGATGTTGATGATTTTTAATTTTAAAAATATACCTCATAAATTCTGTAGGTTGCGACAAAATTTATGATCTACAATTTACATAGTAACCGTATAGCTTTTTAGTTACAACCAGTGTATTCAATATTTTCACTGTATGATATTGGACTCCTATAGCTTATGGTATCATCTTACGTCTAAACAAATTAATGTTGTGACGTTGTGCTTCGCCACATCACAAAATATAGACAAAATTGAAGCGACTCAGAGGCAGCCAGCAGATTGATCCCTCCACCTCGCACATCGTAAAACAATTTTATATTTTTCCCATCGTTTATTATTTTTTTATTTTTTTTTCCGAGCAATATATTAACAGCGCGCACCGATGTCGACAATTTCTCTCTACAGCTGGGACTCCGTCACCAACATCAGACGATCTACGCATCGGACCTTTCGGCTCGAACGACCAGGCAAGGCACCTCACCGGCGAACTAAAAGCTAAGTCCTACTTTTTGATTATTTTCTTTAATCGTTATCACATCTGATAATGATTTTCAGGCAATTCTATGCCTCGGCTATATCTACCCGATATTTAAATTTAGCTTTTGGCCAATTTTGGCCAAGCATTTCCTGGTCCCTTGCAAGCTCTTGAAACATATTATGAAATATTCGTCTTCTATGCGAGTCACTCGTTCATGTTTCAATTGCCGTATTTATCGTACTTGTTGTTATGCCAAGTACTAGCTTTGTACGTAAGTACAATTTACTGTAGGATTTTCATCTTGCAGGTTCGCCGAAGGTTACTCCAGCTGGAATTTGCCACATGGTCGCTTCGAGTTCGAGAATCATCCGATGCGTCCCAGCTAATCAATCTCGGACTACGAGGATGGCTCCCTACTTTCCATCTAGGAGGAGAGACAGTATATAAAGAGGTTCAACCCTGTGTTCGAGGACTTCTCTTCTGGCTGCCAACTTCAAGACATCCACTTAGTCCGCGGAGCGTAAAAATTCATTCTTTTGTTTTTCTGGTTGATTTAATTTTGTATAATTGCGCACAATTATTTATTCACTTTGCCTGTCTAGATCCGGTGTTTCGTCAAAATCAACCGATGTGGCGGAAAGCTACAAAAGGGTAAGACTCGCTCAATTCCGCGCAATTGTTACAACTGCCGTTTGAAGGCAAAATTTGAAGTGAAATTAACCAAGATTTCTTTTACGCAGCTACGTCACGCGATGTTAGTGATTTGCGAATTTTAAGAAAAGTGTCTCCGTTTAAAATATTGTACTCGCGATCTAGTAATTTATTATAACCGCGAGGTGGAGTTATTCTTGGCAAAAATTTAACTCAAATTTACTTTTACGAGATTGTAATTATTTCCTTTTGTGCCTATTGAGGCAAGTTTTTATTGTCAATCTCTCTTTTGTTAAACTCGAAATTATAATTGCAGTGAGAACAATTCAACGCATAATTAAATTTATTATTGTGAAAGTTATTTAAATCTTGCTCACCATTTTTTAATGTTCTCCCTGCATGGTTGTGTTGTTTGAAATCCTATCCTGTCGATTATAGTTCTAGTCGCTTGACCTCACGACTCTACTGTCTGCCTAGCCAAGTTAAGTAATTTTATCTATTTAAAAATTCTTTTTATTCTGAGTGACGCTGCTCAGTTTTCTAATATTTTATTTCAGCGTCAGGCGCCCTTAAAATCATTCAACGGGAATGTCGGGTTTCCTGACATTCCTGCAGATTGTTTTAATTAATTTTGATTTGAGTCTAGCTATTTTTGTTTTTCCTACTCTTTCTGGTTCTACACGCGTACGGCGGGGATCGGAGTTTGCAGTCCCCACGCAATCTTTAATTCCCCCGTTACAATGTATATATATATATTTATACATAAAGAAATAAAAAAAACATTTAATAAGCATTGCTTTTACTTAATAGAAATAATAAAAGTACTTCAGAAAATTTTTAAGATTAAAATGAATAGAACCAAAGTTATTAATTCTTGAAACTATTAAAAAAGGTAAGAATAAAAATTTTTGTCAAAAAATTGAAAAATTATAAATTTTAGCTAAATTATTGTTAGATATTTTTTAAATTTTATACTGATTTGAAGTAGAAAACTGTAACCTAATGTTAAAATCCCAGTAGACTGGAAGCTAAATGTAAAAAGTAAATTTAAAAGGATAATATATTTTTAATTGTAATATAACTGTGCAATTTTGATAATATATCATTAATAGTTCTAATTTGAAAGTGAGTATTAGTTATTATAGTTAACTATATAAAATTTATAAAATACTACTACAATAAAATATTTATAAATGCATTAAAATAGCAATTATAAAAAAATCATTTAATACCAAAATTTACGTAGCTTATTGCGTAAGTTCTAAAAATTGATATAAAATCTTAAGAAAAAATTCGTATTAAAATTTAGCTTATAAAATAGTTTACTTTTATTATTTTAATTTTCGTTTCAATTTTAATAGTAAGAAATCGCACTTTAAAATTTAATCTGCTGAAGAAGATATCAAAGAAAATGTGTCATACAATACATCATTTTTTATTTCTTTTTTAAAGCAGTAGTCACTGATTATGCTGCAAATAATTTTACTTTTGCAACTGCTAAAAATCATTAAAAGAAGTATGTATGATTGAATTACAAAATTTTTTCCTCCAAGGAAAAACTTCTGGAAAGATCGACATCGATCTCGAATGAGATGGCATCGTGTAAAAAATTATTCAATATAAACTGTTGCATATTTTTATAGTAGATCAGTAAAAATAAATTTGTCTAAATCCGTATTAAAATATGCTTTTCAGTCAAAAGCGTTTTTTCGTAAACCTGCGGAGATGGGAAAGTTAAAACTGTTTTATGAGACAGTCGAAATTCAGAGCTATTGAAGTTCAATAATTTTTCAGGCAACACCGTAAAAGTAGAAGTATACCTACAAATTCTTCTCTCCGTGAAAGTAGAATTACATCTCAAATTCACTCGCAAAACTCACTCACTCGTTCTTTTAAGACACTATTTAAGTGCAGACTGCAGCGATCATTTCAATCACCCCGATCATTTTACGCAAACGTTTCCATAAACACTGCCGAAAAATTCACAATATTAAATTCTAAACTAAAATTTCTGGTACTCGTATCTAAATTTTCATCGTATATAAGTTTATCTCAAATTTAGAAAACTGTACATCAGATAAGAAAAACAAATGCGAACGGGAAAATCGTAAAATCGCAACAGCACTGCGAGAAAGTCCGATGCTGAAAACTACTGATGATGTGGTCGTTGATGAATCTGTTGCTGCTGTTGCTGCTGATGTCGGTGAGATGTCGAGCACTCGCTGTTTAACGAGTCTTCGATAATAGGCGAGGTTTGCTGCAATTGTTGTTGTTCTTGTTGCTGTTGCTTTATCTCGCCTTCCTTGTAATCGTAGGGCAGACTTGGTGTCGTGGCCTCGATATTGCGTAAATCTAAGAAATGTGTCTTATTTAAGCACAAATATCTTATTAACCCCTTTTTCTCCCTTTCGTGCACCAATACATCTCAGTTTTTCAGTTAACATGTCGTTAAGAAACTTATTTCCTTTTGAAGGACTTTGTAATTTAGAGGAGCTTGTAAAACAAAAAAATAATACACTGAGACAAAAATTTAGTTGAGTTAACTGATATTCTAATACTTCAACGATACTGTCATTGATTTAATAGAATCTGTACTATTAAATTCACACAACTGAATATACTATTAATTTAACAGTACGCAGATTGAAATAAAAATAATACCATTGAAATAAGCGGATCTTACTTTAAATCAATAATTAGTAGATTTTTAAAATAAAAGAACTTGTTTTAACAGATTAAACAAAACATTCAAATAATTAAAAGAGTAAACTATTCATTCAAATAAATATTTATTAAAATAATAGTAAAAAAAATTAAGTCGATAAAAAAATGGCTTGACTTAAGCAGAACATCTTTAAGAACATAATTTTTTGATGCTATGAGGGTTAGTGAAAACGCAAACATTATTTCTTTCGCATTGTAAAAGATGTGTAAAAGGTAATACACCACGTGACTAAACAAGAGAGGGTTCAAAACGAACGGCTTTTACACGACTGTTGCGAGAACCGATAGGTGGCTGAAGGATCTTAGGCAGGAATCTACCTGCAAGTGGCAAAGTTTGAGTTAATTAGTATATAAGACCGCATCGGCAGCCTACTTTCATATATAGTAACAGCGTTTGAATAAAGTGTTTTGCAAAAACAATGTAAAGCGAGCGTTACTTCCCGATCAGAAAAATCTTAGGGCTGCCCTAAGTGTACGTAAGGACCTTTTCAGAATTTTGGTAAGGGCCTAATAAGGCGGGTTGCGGTGTATTACACGAGGCCCTGATTTGGCAACCTAAATTCAGAATTTACCTGAATGTACCTGAATAGTACCTGAATAGTACCCTTAAATAGCTAAAATCAATGAAAACTCAGGCGCTTATAAGGCCTGGGACAGGCCATTATTTCTATTCCCATGTACGAACATAACCTTCATAATACATACAAAAATGAAATAATTATAAAGTTTAGAATAAAATAAGCAATAAAATTTATATTAATATAATAAAACAGTTATAATAAGATACATAACGCGAAGCAACAGTGTTATAAACGTATTTGAGAGTGTCACTTGCTGCTTAGTTTCCCACTTAGAACATCAGGCTCTTACTTAACGCACCGCTAAACGCCTTATAAGGGCCACAAGTTTATTTTAAGGCATCGGGTCAGGCCCTTATGTATGCCTTAACAATGATTCTGATCGGGTTCCGTCTATCCGAAAGTGTCTGAAAGCGTTTTAAAAATGTACAAAAAATAATTGCGAATTTAGAATATAAGTTTCAATGTAAAAATTAGGCTGTAAGCATAGGAGGTCACTGAGTGATATAATACAGAAATTCGAAGCAATTTATTTTTATTGGATTTTCTTTGATAAGTTTGAATTAATATAAATTTAAATTCAATCAATAAGCTTAGCGTGTCAAAGCAGACCTGTACTGTAGAATTAATTGTGTTCATCCTACCAATTTAAGTAACTTTTTAGTTGTGGATAGTTAATGGTAAAATTCCATTGATTCAATCAAATTTTTTTCTCAGTGTAGGAAATCTATTTGGAGAGCTCCAATATTCGGTTCTTAAAATGTTTTGTTAGAAATACTTTGAACAAGTTCTCAAATTACAAATAATTTTAGTTACAAATTAAAATAAATTATATGTAATAAAAAAAGTAAAATAATTCGTTTTACTTCTAAGAAAAATAAATGTATTTTATTACCCGAAATAAGAAATGAACAAGGTACACAAAGAAATGAATAATATTTTTGATAAATTAATTACGGAAGCTTACCTAATACGGAATTTCCTTTGAGCGGGACTCCTATAAGAAGAAAAAAGAACAGTATTGAAACAGCAAAAAATACAACACAAGGAATTCACATTCAAATGTTATCGTGTGATTATCATATTCAATTTATAACAAACTTTTATAACTTTTATAAGAAACAATGATTTTGCTGATATTTTTGTATGAAATTTAAAATTTTATATATTTTCAAAGAAATACGTAAAATTTCGAATTATTGTCACTGTAAATATATGGTTATATTTTCTTTAAAAATAGGTGGAATGTTTTAATTTTCTCTTTAATCTTGGGCCGAAAATTCTCTATCATCATGCGGAGATAAATTACCGCAAAAACTTAAAATTTTATTGGCCTTGTGCATAAATTGATTTTTTCGCAGTTCTAATCATTTAACACTTGCTTTCAACAGAGGCGTAATCACCTAATTTAATCTAATTTTGGAAATATAGAAAATTTAAAACTAAAAGAATTTCTTGCAAAAGTCAGCTTTCTGGTGTAATTATTGTTAGATGTTAATGAAGCCACAACCTTCTAAATACTTTATCTTAAGTAATCTTAGATTTTTAAACAGGTGCGCAGTGCTTAATAAATATATTAAATTCAGAAAATTTGAAATCAAGGCTAGAAAAACGAAATAAAACCTTAAGCAATGCGCACCTTCCTTGGTAGAAAATTAACCAGTTGGGCTGGTTAACGTGTATTTTAAATTAAATAAAAACAATAGGAAAATCATTTTAAAAGATAAAATATGATTACACTGAAATATTCATGAGCAAACATATTTAATTATTTGATAATGAAAAAGAATAATAGCAATTTGTCGTTTTCAACTAGAAAACAAGCTGAGAGTTGGCTAAAAAACTGATTAACGTTTCTATCAGGGTTTGCATCTAATGTTATCGTTGACGTAACATTCAACAATTAATTCCACAGACTCGAATATACTGAAAGTTTTAACTGTTCTCGTAAACTCTCGTCCTGTCCATGAGCAAATAAGAGAGAAAAAAGATCGTTTACCTGAATAAGAAGATTTTTCGCACAGAGGAAAAACAGTACATTGACAACGACAATAATAGAAGCGGCAGACCGAGTGCCAAAAAAACTGCGGCCGGATAACTTACACATACCGTTGGCACGATACTTGTTTAGCTGCTGGTAGACCTGCTTCATGCGTTCGCCGTTGATGCGGGAGCTCTTGCTGTGGTTCACTATCGGCAGCGAGTACTCCTGCCCGACGATGCACTTGGCCGCCCGCTGGATGCTGAGCGGCGCGTTCCACGGCTCGTGGATGTACCGGGTGGGGAAGTTCTTGAGGACCGGCAGGAAGCGGCTGTTTGTACGCGTATAGCGAGTGAGAGAGAGAGCGAGAGCGCGTTTGTGAAACAGAAAACAGTGCCGAGAAAATCGGCGATAATGCTAAGTTATAGAGGTTCTTTTTCACGAACCCATAGCTTGACTCTTATAGCACATTGAAAAACTCAACCAGGGAGGATATAAGGTACCAAATTTGGAATGTTTTTCCTAATAATAATAATCATGTTCCTAAAATATCATAGAGAGACCTAAACTTTTAAATCAATTGAGTATATCAAAACTAATCCTAGAATATTAATAAAACTTTACAAATGCATTTACCGACACCGAGAAGTTTTAAAATTACAGATATAAAGTATAGAAGAACGACATCTCTTTTTATTTTTGAGATATAACACACATTTGTATACCAATATTTTAGGACTGGCTATAAGATATCAATAAACTTTTCTTTTCTAAATTATAAAGAATTCTATTCTGCTATAGTAATACATAAGCAATATCGACTTTGACGTATAAAAAAAACAGAATAAAATCAAATTTAAAAAAAAAATATTCTCTCGAACTACGTAAGCGATAACGAAAAGAATAAGCCTTGTTTGGTCAAAATCGATATAATAGATCCCGAAATCTGACCGCGTAGCTCAGCTATAAAGCTTCCCTTTAGAGGCAGCAAAATTTGGTACACGACAAGGAAAAAAAAAGAGGAACATAAAGACATCACTGATCAATAAAAGCAACTACAATGAATCATTCATGAATGGATTCACAAAGTCATAAATTTCAAATATTTTTTTGGAGCCGCGTGCAAGTTCTTAAATTTATTGGCAATTACAATGCTCAGACTCACCGAATGTAGTCTCCATTGGGGTCGGCTTTCCTACCAAAGCGCACAGGACAGTAGCAATGGAAGGGCTGCTGAAAGAACGAGCTGCACGAGAGCCACATCCACATTCCTGCGTTTACCGACCAGTCAGCATCGAGGAGCAGCTCATCGAACACCTTTGAAACGAACATTTTTTTTCTTTCAGTCCACCTTTCCACAAAACCGCAAAGCAATCCTAGTTAAAAAAAAAAAAATTCTCGGGTCTCGCTGCAGGTGAATAAATTTAGATTATTCAAAGAACGCGAGTTTTATTAAGCACTAACACAGATGTTTACTCGATGTCTGAATAACTTTCTTCGAGAGGGTTATGAGGCGTCTCAAACATCTGGAATAGGCTATGTTTCTCCCTCTATAGCTTCATCTAAAATGAAGGCTACAGCACTGTTTACGACCGCGCTGGAATACATAAAATCTTTACGGAAAAGACGCATAAAAAATCCAGCAGTACGAAGTAAAGCGAATCGCGTTAAAGCCAAGAAGAAGAGGATATCTCGGGAGATTTCTAGGCGCGGCGTCCTTTCTCTCTCTCTCTGTCTCTCGCCTGGCCTAACGCTGCACTTTTAACGCGGAATTATGAAACGAAAACTCACTCCCGCGCAGCCGGAGAAATATAATACACCGTTTCAGCAACAATTTCTAGCGATACGTTCGAATGAAGGAAGCGAAGTTAAATTGTTCTGCAGTGAGGGACTCGAAGCCGGTATGGTCTTAAAGCTCTAAATAAAGATAAGGGCTCTCTCGTACAAACCTTCATACCCTCCTCCCACGAGATCCAAAGGTCGCCCCTGGTCAGGAAGCAGGCCACCGCGTGCCTGGCCAAATGGTGGATCCAGCCCTCCTCCCTCAGCTGGGTCATTATCGCATCGATCCAGGGGAAGCCCGTCTGGCCCTGGTACGTCCGCGGAGAAAATAAAAGTTCAACGCACTGTGTATCTCTCTTCCCCTCTCTCTCTCTCTCCCTCTCGTCCCATCTGTCTTTCCGCTCCGTGATATTCTTTCGCGCAGCCAGACACTCTGGACGCCCCCCCTGTTGCTCGTTACGAGTCTCCGAGTAACGTTAGAGGCGGCAGAGGAGCGGAGATTCTTTAAATCTCGGCGTTTGTACGCGGCCGGCACGTGGGCACTTCTCGTTCAATTAATACGACCGCGGTGCATATTAGCATTGCCCGGGAAGCTCGTTTAATCGGGGGGGTGGAAGAAGAATCGAAGAATATGGAGCGTGGGAAGGTAAATGTTGCATTCGCGATGTAAGGGGTATCGCTTCGGAGGCGCTCGGACAGGAAAAATTTCTGCGTACGACAGAGGCCAAGGTCTTTTAAATATCGCGTTTTTTAGCGAATAATTCGAGATTTCGTTGTACTCTTTGGCGGAGGTTTTAGAAAATTTTCGATCGGCGAACCGTTGTCCGGCCAGTTTTTCACGCGGCGCGCAGGACACGTTGATTTTACGCTTTTATTAATGCTCGGAAAAAGTCCCCAAATGACGTCATAAATTCCATTCAACGTGATTCACAGACTGTTCGGCAAAGTTTACGATTATATTTTACGCTCGGCGATGCTCTGCAGCTTTTTTTTTCTCTCGATAACAACAGTAGTTTGCAGTTGTTTCGGAAAGATTTTTTACTAATATCGTTGAGAGCGGCGGTGATTTATTTCGCAACAGCTTCTCCCCCCATAAGCACCGGACCCTCGAGTACCCTTTCCTCGCCTTGTTTTTTCATTGCTTCCGCTTGATTTATTAAGTTTTGTTTAACGTCTCGAATAAACGCGCGCGCGCGCGCGTTCGAACCGTTTCTCCACGTAAATTCTTCTCGCGACCCTTCGGAATATCACTCGCGAAATGATTAGCCCATGAAATCCGAGGGATGAATTATTGAATGGCCATTTGACTCACCACTGGGACAGGTGATACCTTTTACGGCCGATCATAACTTACATTAGCCCACTTGGCGAGGGCCTCGACGTTCTTATCCCAGGGTATTTGCACGCATATGGGATTTCCGTGCATCCGATCGAAATTCGGATTCTTCGTCGCCGCGCAGTAAAAGAACTCCCGCCAGAGCAGCTGTCCGTGCAGCGAGAGCGGCGGGGCGGTTTTCTTTATCTGCAAAGAGATAAAACGAGGCGCCTCGGTATATATACATTTCTGTATGCGAGTAGGCTTTCACGCACGTGTGTATACTCACTTTTTTGTAGAGATCGGTGAGCTGATAGTAAAAGAGCCTCGTGCTCAGGCAGCCGAAGCGAAGGTAGGGCGAGAGGCCGGTCTGGCTCGGCAGCAGGGACTGCGGCGTCATTTTCGGCCTGCCGAAACTCGCCACCCAGGCCTTACGCTCGAGGTGGCGCTCCAGCCGGGTGAGGGCCTCGTTCTCCCCGCCGATCCAGACGGGCGCCGTCAACCCTTCCGTGTCGAAGCCTGAGAAAACAAATGCGGATGGGTAATTAATTATGGAGCCTTCGAGCGCAGGTACATATCGGATGCGAGGGGGGGGGGGGGACTTTTCCGGGGGGCTGCTAAGGTTAATCGGCGAATGATGAAACGTTTTTATTCGGGAAGAATTTTTTGATTACGCTGGAAAGATATATCTTTTGAAAAATTCGATTTGATTTATGAACGAGGGTCGGCCGCGTCAAAACAACAATCGAGGGAATATAATAAACTCTAATACGAAGGAGAAAAATTGTCTGAGGGAAAAAGGTAAAGAATCTGACAATGGAGGGAAGAACCGAATGGAAAAGAACGCAATTTATATTATAAACTACTTAATTTATTTATTTCCTTTAGCGAGAAACGTCTCGCAGAAATCAGTATTACGATAAGCAATAATTTAAAAAAACAAAAACGTTCCAAAAGCTCCGGTTCAAGGGCCCGGCTCCAAAAATAGAATAGGTATAATCAAAAGTCAACCGGCAGATATAAATGGAGGAATAAAAGGCGGGCCAAGCAAAATAAGAAAGAATTAATCAAGTTTTCCTCCGGCGTATATATATATATATATATATATATATGTGTGTGCGTGTGTGTGCGTATCCCTTACCGAGCTCCTCGAGGGTCGGCACGCCGAAGCAATCGTCGTGATCGTCCTTGAGGGGGGTGTAGGCGCTGCCTATACAGGCGGCCGTGACCGTGGCCGCCGGATACTCGGGCGCGCCCATTCGGGCTATCACGTTCTGGAATTGGTGGTAGGTCAGCGGCGGCTTGCCCCCGTTCTTCTCGATGATCCTGCCGAAACGAAACGGACGAGCGGACTTTAGTGCGTGGACCGAGGGAGAAATGCCGGTGTCTCGTATGTATGTACGTATGCAAGGCACGCGGTCTTTTCGGAAGCGATCGATTCCCCGGCTAGGACGGTGGGGAGGGGGGGGGCGGAATACGTTGCTGAAAATCGCCTTTTTTTGTTTGTTTTCTGGCAAAGCTGTACGTTATTGCGGGAAGGAATGTTTGCTTAGCAGAATTTTATGAATCGCAATGTCTAATTATACGGTGCGAATAATTGGCTAAATAAATTATTTGCTCAATAATTAATGAGCGGTTGAAAACTCGTTTACCCGGAATATAAGAAGAGAATATGAAAGTTTTGTTTAGCGAAAATAACAGAATTAAAGTTTGAATGACAACTATTTTTGTGGAGCTTGATGAGCTAATAATGTTAAAGAGGCTCACGAAAAGAACATTTCTTGGTATATTAATCTGTATTTCCACAAGATCGCGAAGAAGACAAAGTTTCAAATTTTTAAGTGCACGATGGTTAATTAACAATTACAGTAGCTCGAAGTAGTCAGCAATTTAGTTTACAAAAGCATTGAATATTTATTTCAACTGAAGCTTTTCTAATTTTACAGAACATCTACAGAATAATCTTTTATATAATGCAAATTAATCTTTTAAACCGTAAGAGTTTTTCATCTATCGATATATATTTGCCTTATATAAAATCATACTCATACATACAGTTGTATAACAATTAATAAATAATTTACTGTAATAATTCCTTTTGTATGAAATTAGATTTATCCGATGGATAATGAGATAAGGTTTCTATATTTATTGCTTTCCTCATTCATTTTATAATAAATTAAATTAATTAATAATTTAAAAAAAAAATCTTTTTAAGCTTGGTGTAATTTTCACCAAAAAGCAAAATTAAGCCGCTTTTGATAATTTAGCGACCTTTTTAAATCATTAGGTGTAAAGTAATGCTGATTCAAATTAATATTCGCGTGTTGCGCAAATAAAATTCATGATAATTGTACACAATAATTAATAAAAATTATAATACTTCTCTGTATCTCTGAAATAAGTATGCTTATTATTATAAGCACATTTTTTATTATCAAATCTTGCTATTCATGATTCAACTACACATAATTGTCTATTTATTATTATAGATATTCTACGTTTAATCATAATTACGAACTAACTTACTCTAAAATATTCATGGCTCGTTATCATCACTTTTGACCTAATTACATAAAAGCATTTATAGCTCACTGAATTTTGGACAATACACTCTGATTTGTTAAAAATATTGGAAGATCTGAGAAACAATAATACGTAATAGTGTATTGCTATGATTCCCAAATTAAGATGTTATTTCTTAACTTTATTTTTTAGTTTTCTAAAATTTCGTAGCCTTTTAACTTAAACAATTATATAGTATAAATGTTATGAGTAAGTATATTTGAACAAGAATTAATCGAAGACTATGGGTTTTTGGAGATGTCACAATACTCGTGTGTTTTCCATGTAAAATCAGAAACGCATAAGTTTAGTAACGAAAGAAGGCAGATGTTCCTGGCAGGGCTCGAATATATACTGAACACCCAAGTCGAGTAAGCGAGACCAAGAGACAAGAACTTGGAAATATATAGACTAAAATAGAAAGAGAGATAAATACGGACACGTTAAAGTAGATGTGAAATATACCGTAGAGGAATGAAAAGATAAAGAGATGTGACGAGAAAAAGGAGCAAATAAGTACGAGCGAATGGACAAGGATAAAATGAATTTGGTTGAAAAATACAATACGAAAAATTACGAATTGTTTTGCACAACGAGACAATATTAACGGAAAATGGAAGAATCTGGTGGACTCCGGGATTCTTTTGTTTCATCGTTTCACAGAATAAAGGAGAACATTTCAATTTAATTAATCCATTAACGTCCAAATGGAGGACTTTGTAAAAGTTTTTCCTACGTAAAATTTTATGCTCTTTCAGAATATTTAAATAGTATTTTTATTTTTCGAAAAATCAATTCAAAATTGTTATAAACAATTTTTGAAAAATGGATCGCGTAAATTGCCAGTCACAGATCTGTGAAAGTGTATTTGCAACAGAAATATTTATCTAACCTTGTCAAAAAATACACACATATTTATTTATCATTGATTTATTATTTTATTGACAGTTATATGTAAACTTTATTATACTCACATCATAATTACACACCGAGAAACATTAAAGACAAAAACATAACAATCTACAATTAACGAAGATAAGTTCACAGGTAAATATCAGGATGACAAAATGAGTCGGCGCGTAACGGCGCATCTCCCAGTCGAGGGAGTCGAGGAATTAAAAAGGGGGTAATCCTCGGCGACGTAAGCCAAATAAAAATACAAGAGAAGCTTGCGAAAAGCGCTATGAAATTCACGCGAAATAATTTCCGCGCTGTATTTAAGCTTAATCACCGCGGATCCTTCGCAGCGATGTAATCCTCTCTCTCCGGCCCGGTCACACTTCATATCTTAAATACCGAACGGAAAAAAAGAGACGAGGACACCTCCTCTTTGAAGTAGGTCGTTGCAAATCTCGCGCGGTTTTCAAATGAATTTTTATGCTTTTAGCTGTACGTACGCAGCGCGTAAAGTATACTTTAGCGTATAGTTTATGCGCCGAAGCTCATGATACGAGGGATTTTTCCCGGCGTCTGGCGGCTCTTTGCGGCGGTCGTTTTCCGGTGAAAAGCCGCGCTGCGAAAATTTTGATTCACGTATAATCGTGCGAGTGCATGAATTTATTATTATTATTATTATCATTTTTTTTTTTTAAAGGATGGTTTTTTCTTCAGCGCGCGTCACTGTCGCCCGTTGCACGTAATCCCTTTGGACATTTTTATTTCGATTATCTTATCTATACTAGTGGAAATAACAAAGGCGACAAAAGCAAACAGAACGCGATTAAATAAAGCGGGTATTTTACAGCTTTATTTTTCACGAAGCTTTGCTTTTTAAAGCATTCCTCAAACATTTTAGATCGCAATTAGACAATTCTTTTCGTTTACAAACTTATATAGGTATATTTCTATTCTAATTTATCAAAATTAAGCCCTAATCGCTTGTCCGTCAGAGCGCAGCAACAGCCTAATTACTCTGCAAGTTTTCAACGAAGCTTCGTAGGCGTAGCGTTTCTCGGCAACAAAAAATCGTGACGAAATCAACGATTACCCAGCGAAGCACACGCTATAACCTATATACTCTCCTCCGTGAACCAAAAGTCCGATTCTTTCCCGCCGACGTCTTGGCGAATTTACCAGCGGACACGCGCGCGTCCGTGCAAAGAGGGAATAAATTGAAATTCGAAAGCGGCCCGCCGCGTGCGTCACGCCGTGGAATATACACGGCTGCGCGCGTGATATACTCTTGAAATTTATTTGCCGCTCCGAGCGATGAATCGCGGGAGGAGAGAGGTGTGTGTGTGTGGGGGGGGGGGGAGATAACGGGCAGGAGGAGCTTTGATCGATCGCACGTCGGGGTGATGGGCGACGTACGCAATGCCGACAGGCTCTCTCCTCCCCCAACCCGTTTTCGCCCTTTGCATAACGCGGGCGGTGTGAATTTCGAGGGCGCGACGTGCTCGACTGACTTTGCCCCGCTGCCGCCGAAGCTGTTTAACGTCCAATTAGGGTTGTTGGGCCGCTTTTTAACTTTTTTTTTTGTCCGATGAAAATAGTTACAGCGACATTGTGACGTTACTTAATAAAATGATAATCTAAGCGAGCTGTTTTCTGGTTGAAATTTTTTTTATTTTTTTAATATTTAGTGGCACTGTTTCGCTCGAGACGCTTTTTTCTGAATAGTTGAACTGAAAAATGGAATAAATTGAGTGTAATAAGTTTATACTTCGATATTTATAAGGTTGTTAAGTCAGCGAATATTCTTATTTCAAAAATGCCTGGAAACTTGCTTGGAATTTTAACGACGAGTAGTGATTGAAAAAAGTAGAAAAGTTAACGTATTGTTTAAAATTTCACGGATGTAGAATTGACAATTGAGTTACTTCCTTTAGTTTCTTATTTACATTTTGGTAAACTATCTAAGCCTCTTACAAAGTATTATAATGCTTCGAGGTTCGCTTCAATCTGTTATAACTACTTCAAAATGTTTCGAAAAAAATTCATGTTGTCATCTGTAAGATATTAAAATAATAATAATTTAAAAAAAAAATGTTATATTTCTATTTATGATTCCGAATTATTGTTAATAAAAAATTAGAACGATTGAGAATGACTATATGTTATTACTTATACCAAGACGAACTGGTAATTAATAAGACAATAATCGATATACCAAATTAGTATCAATTAATTAGAAGACAGGCATTAATAAAGGTTTAATTTGTAGCCTATTGAATTCAGTGAGAAGCCTCCAAGTGTCTTTAAAGGTCTATTGAACGATACTCGGAGACATGATTATTACAGAGGCAGATAATTAGGGTCGCAAAGGGATTACTCGCGCATCAGCAGACACGTTCCTACGTAAGTAGATCTTCTGCAATTTGGCTTACTAATAACAAGAAGACAACGATATTTTCTGTGATTTATTTTCACCTTGTCCAGCAGCATTTATCACCAGCTGACGATACGTGCACGAAATGAGTTATTTAATAAAAATATTGGCATTAAATCAGACGTTCCCGCACAAGGTACTCTCACCTCCCAGTAAAATATTGGCGGCGTTTACTCTAAAAAAAAAAAGAAAAAAAAACACGAACTATCCGGCCCTAAAAAATTTCCGATCCAGCGAGGCCCGTGAGCGTATAGCAGTTTTATATTCCTTTCCGCGAGATCCTTACCCTCGGTGGCGCATCGGGAGCGAAAAAAGCGCCGCGAGCCCCCTCTCCCCCCTGAAACACTTCTTTCCCGAGCTGCTTTTACTCGCCGGTGATGTCTCCGACGCGAGAGCTGGAAATGCAGTCGTAAAAACAAAAGCGCCGACTTGCGCGCGTGTTAAAGTGCGGCGGAATAAAGATCCTCGGCCGTCGACCCGCTTCACTCTCCCCCCGCCGCTCTTCGGGAAAAGTGCTTCTTAGACTTTTGTTTTCGGAACGAAAATTACCTGGGGGGGGGGGGGGCAGGGAAGCGAGGTATTAAAATCATCTTGTTTGCTTAATTACGTAATTACGAAGCCGATCGCTTCGGGCAGTGTTTTTCTCGGCAGCCAACGGTGAGAGAAAACTTCTCCGCAATCTTGTCGGACACGTATATTATTGCTTCTAATCGGAGAATTTCCTGTTTTTACTTATATTTCTTGGTATTAATCGAGTGAGCATTTTTGCAACGAATACGTCGATATTAATCGCGAAAAACATTTTCCGCATTACTGGCACGCATCCGGTAATTCATTGAAAAAACGTTTATATATATTTATTTTAGCCGATATTAATTTAAAACATTCGACGAGCCAATAATTCGTGAATAATCCGTATATATATTTACTCACTCGTCGAGTTTGTAGAGCGTGTGCGAAATCCTCTGGACGACGGTGATGCCGAGCTCTTTGCACAGGGTGGTGATTTTCTGGTCGCGGACGCGACCGTAGGGTTCGGGGTCCTCCTCGAAGGTGAGACAGGTCGTGCCCCACTCTTTGAAGAGCTTCGGCAGCGCGTCGGCTGGCTGGCCCCGGATCACGAATAATCGCGAGTTGAGTCGGTGCAGCGACCGATCCAGATCCTCCAAGCATTGCAGGAGAAACCTGAGGAAAAAGACTTGACTTTGAAATTTCGAGATGAAAGTGTCCTTTGAATAATTTTATTGAACGAGATTGTGTAAAAGGTTGAGTTTTTAACAAAACGTTTAAACCTTAATTATGTTTCAATCCGTAATAGTTTTTATAATTACTTATTGTTACAATTTTAAATTTGCAATTTTTCATTAAAGTGACATTATCAATAAGTCAAGACTGCCAATGGTATCTACTTGTATAATTTATAATTACAAGTTATAATTTAGTGTAAGTAACCGTTTGCAACACGCTCACCGAGCATGAAATTAAATTTTTCACGAAATGAAATTTTTCAGAGGATTTATTTTATTATTATAGCTGTACGGAATACGAAATATTCCGTTGAAGCACTTATGAGAACTGCAACTGACCTCCACTTGTTAATGCTGACGTTGGTGCTGCCGGCGAACCAGGGATCGAGCACGAAGACGCAGCGAAAAGTCGAAGCCCCGGCGAGTCCATCTCTCAGCGAGGGATTGTCGTGAAGTCTGAGGCCCTTTCTGAACCAGTGGACGGTGTGCTTCGTGCCATCGCCTTGCACAGCGGTACCATCGCTCAACGTGTCCATCTGCTGTTGACGCTGCTGCTGATGTAGGGAAGCTTGCTGTTGAGGCTGCTGCTGCTGCTGAACGCCTCGACAGCCGATGTCGCAGCCGATGTCGTTGCCCTGGCTACCCGTCATCCTGAACCACGGCGTCGGTGGTCCTGGAATCGAGCAGTTGGTAGGTGTGGTAAGTACGGGCATCATGGAAGGTGCCACGTGCGAATAGTTTGGAGTGAGAAACATTCTGTATTGATAAAAATCACGAGCACTTTTTTTGAAAGAAGCGTAAGTGATTTCATTCTGATTAGAATTTTTAATATTTTTATTGAATAATCATTTTGAATAATTAATTTCTTAGAAACTAATAACTAAAGAAAACCGCTGCGAAGTCATTGGCAGTTAGCTCCCTCCTAACTAATTTATTGTTCAATTATTATCTCGTTTTTATTATTATTTTGTTTTTATATGCTCATTTTAGAATTTAATGAAAAGCTAACAAAATTTAA
>JAWWEO010013360.1:0-28126 GCA_035582975.1 Ormyrus labotus
GAATTTATTATTAATAAATTTATGTATTTTTCAGGTCAACTTTAGATGAGAAGAAAATGGGTATCATATCCCCTTAAATAAATATTTTTTTTGAAAATTACGTTTTACTAAGGTTTATTAACTTATTTTATACAATTTTCAGGGTTTATAAATGAATGAAATTAGCTTTTAGTAATTACAAATAAACATAATCATTCTTGGAGCATTATTGTCTATAACATATAGAATCGCTATTTCTACAATATAAAAATGAAAATTGTACAGAAATATGTAAAGTAGAATATGAAAATGAAAATTATTTGCATCTTACTCCTTTAGAAACATTCATTAAGGCATTTTTCTGACTTGCCTCTTGTTCGAGTAAGTTTTTCCATTGCTTGGAAGTCGTAGAGGCGGTCATGAATTCGAATGAATTCGCGCAGTGACAATCACACATTCCTCCGGATATACTTTTTTTACTTCTAAAAATATCAAAAATTGATTTTCAAATTCAGGTTTTGATTTTCAAATTCCAATGAAGAGAATTTTAAATGTAATTTGCAGTCAGGTACTCTATTATACAGGTCGTTTCATAACAAGTCTGTTCACGATTTTCGCGTTTCAAAACTCATAAATTTGAAATTAAATGTTTTTCAGATTCTCCTTTAAATAACAAATAAATTTCGCAAGATACGAAATGTGTATTAACTTTTATTACAATTGCTAAAATGTTTTCGTTACACTTACATAATTTGCAAATTAAATTAAAAAATGTTACTGTCATTAGTGTCAATTTATTATTAATTTGCAAATAGTTGTTCTTTAGATTGGTAAAAATTATTAAAATGCACTGTTATCAGATTGAGTTTAAAAAAACTAAAAGATATATTCAAAATTCACGTGCACCACATTCACGCACGTTCAACTGTGGGTTTGAACTTGTCGTAGGCCATTACAATAGAATCGACCAAGCAAGAGTCGTAATGTATACAAGTGTCAACTACAATGTGCGAACACGAATTTTGCTTGTATTTAGGCTTAGTCAAAGACTGTATTTGCATCGTAAAATCACGTCTGATATGTAATCAGTAAGTGAAATTCTTTCTGCAAAAACTATATTAAGGTCAAATATTGACGAAAAAGATTAGATGTCTGAAGAAAACTAAATGTTTGAAATTTTAAATTACATTGTCTTAAATAAAGGTTAAAATTAAGTTCAAGTGCATTGACTGTTATCTCTGAAAAAATAAAAAAAAAATGAATTTTCATGTATTTTCGTAAGAGTGAGAATTCATGAACACTGAAGAATCTACTAAATTTTATCTAATACAGGGTTAAAACAAGAATGCAGAAGATTACTGTTTGAATTTACTTTTTATAAAAGTATCTTTATAAAATTACATTTTTATTTTTATTTTTTTTATTTTTAGATTTCAAAGGCACGTCATAAACTCATGGTTATAAACTTATCAAAAGCTTTATTTAAACAAAATTCTGTTTTAAATTATGATTTATAATTTACCTTTTTCAAGAAACAAAACTATTTATATTTGAATCTATATTAACAATAACCTGCAAAGTGATCAATATGCATTTAAAAAAAAAAATACAAAAAAAAAGTAAAAACAAAAGTGATATTCAATGTTTTAAAAATTCTTTATTTGGTCACATTTTTCATTACAGCGATACATTATGTTTTGTACAATTAATGCAAAAATCACATTTTGAATAACTATATTTAAAAGTCGAACCTTTTAGGATTATATATGTGTAAAAAAATGTATTTTACAAATTGCTCAATCAATAAATGAGCTATTTGACTCTCAAATGCATTAAGTCTGAACTTGTTTCAGAAATAGTCATAACAAAATCGATGCAGCTAAAATGTGTATACGTCCCGCTTTGCCTTCAATAGCGAAGTAAAGTAAAGCCGAAAAGCGTTTCCAAAATAAAGGCATGACTTGTAATTATGAGAAGTACGATCAAATATTAATGAATCGTTACTTAAAAAATCCGCACTTCCTTTCTAAGAATGGGCTTTCTAGCATTTCCCCTCTCTTACGGTGCGTATCTCTAAAAACAGAAAAAATAACTGTTAGTCGCGCAGTAAAGTTTTTCACGCTACTTCAAAACGAACTTATTAAAGATGGATTTTGGTAAAAAATATTTTTTTTATCATTAGAAGGTATTAAAATCTTACTGCTTCTGTGACATTCATTGTGACATTTGACTGCTCCTTTATTGGGGTAGGTTCTTCCATTACTTGCGCAAACTGGAAGAAATTCAAGTGTGTTCTTACACAAGCATTGGCAGGGACCTTTCTTTACGACCTTAACATCTGCAAGTATTAAACAAAGTATAAGATAATTAAAATTATTAAAACGTCAATGAACTTGTAAGAATCGAGTGAAATATCGAACTTTTCTTTTCGCATCTATTGTAGCACGCCAATTCAACTCTGCTTTCATAAGTTAACTTATCACTTCCACAAACTTCTTCCGGAGCCGGTTTGAGTCTAGAGCATTGTATGCAATCATCAGCACTCGTTAAAGCAAGCAAAACGAATAATACTAAAAATAAATTAAAGACAGTAATTAGTTCATGATTCGTGTGATGATAAACTCTACAAACTTACGTAATGATATCATTGCTATCGGTGATTTGGACATTGTTAAAAGAAATGATTAGAGACGCGTTTCAAAGCAACTTCACGGTTGAACAACTTAACCTGTTTAACTGTTCTTCGGAGCTCCGCTTCTTATATACCAGTAAATGCGTACACACAAAAGCGGTAAACGATGTACTTGGACAAATATTTATTTTATTTCAAGCAGTGCAGTTTGACAAAGCATTTATACAACTGCTTTGTAATTTAAATTGATACAAGAAGGTTACAAATATTAAGCTGATAAAGTTAGCAAAACAAACAAATATAGTGAAAAACAAATAATTATAATTGTTTTCCTTGAACTGTTCTAAAGTGTCTGATGGTGCATTCGAAATTGTTGCCTTGAATGAAAAGCACTTTCGTTACATTTTTAATAATTACGGCAATTAATATTGGTTACAAGGAGAGTTTTGTCAATAATTAATGATTCTCAAACACTATTCCAAACCAATTAGCGACAGTTATTCGCTATAATTTTATCTAAATAATAATGAACTGTAAATTAAAATGACCCACGTATATAAACGACGTTATTTTACCTCTCTAATTAACAAACACTCCGAAAGCCCGACCAATAGCCAAAATTGATTGCGCCGTCGCGTAAATTCCTCGCAAAATTCAGCGCGATCCCCAGAACAAACTTTAACCCGTAAAACCAACACACCTATATTTCGCCGCGGCGGTGACGGCCCCCCCGAAGCATCCGAAACACGCGAGATCGTTCGAGCGTCGACGCCGCAGCGGCAATATTTCGTCTCCGATGCGCTCATTTATGGCTTCGAAACGGCCGCTTCGACGAGGGGGTCGTTTCGAAGCGATTCCCCAGCTTTCCGAGGGCTGCAAGATAGGCAGCTCGATGCGGCTATGGGTTTGCGCATCGCGCGTTATTACGCATTCGTTTGTGAATTAGGCTGCAGCACCGGTGAATTAGCTCTAACGAGCGCGTGACCGTGGATTGCGCGTCGACATTATGCGCGCCTTCGCTTTGATGCATTTACAACTGAGCTGTCCTTTGTTTTGTTTTTTAAATGTGCGAATATTGAGGAAATATTAGTTTCATACGCAGTGACGGGATTTAACGATTATTGAACTACCGATAATAGTTTGAGGAAATAATTTCGTTGAATGTATTATACAGTTAAACTGAATTTTGCAAGGAAAGATCAAAAGTGTTTTTCAAAGAAGCCTTATCAAATTTTAGAAAGAAAAAACAAGTTATTCTTTCTGTTTGCTAGGATTGAGGATACTTTTTATGAATACGTGTTAAAAAATTGTAAAAATATAGATGTGAAAAGGGGAGGAAATCAAGAAATAAACAAAGAATCTTCAAAAGGGCGTACATTATACTCCAAAAAACTGCAATACAAACGCACACATCGTTAGTCGTTACACCTATTTACAAATCATTTGCAATCTATTCAAAAGCAAACAAGTTTCACCCTCTCTTGTTTGGAGTCTAAGATAAGATCAGGAATGCATCATTCACTATAAATACTCTAGTTTGTTAGCCCAGCTAACAGACGCGGAAGCTTTTGTTTACTCAATTCCAAATTAATGAGTGTACGGCACGCGTGTAATTGCCATATTGCACAAACACTAGAAGCTGAAGCGTTATAGATTCTTTTCAAATGCTAGCACTTCCCTTTTTTCCAATTAATAGTTACGAGTGATTATTCTTTGCCGGGTCTTGCAATTTTAATCTTTATGAGCTCAATACAGGACACAATAACTTACAGCTAATCAGTGATAAAAACAAGATAGCACGACTGGTTTTAGAGGAATTCATTTGAGCTTCGAACAGCTTAATACCGGATGTGAAGCAGGATAAGGGTCAATTAATATTTGCATGTGTATTTTAGAAATAATGACCGCATCGCTGGTATATAGGTTTCGCGACAGTTTTCATCATCATAAAGTCCGGTTAGCTTGTTGAGTTGATGATGATGGCGAATGAATTTTGGAGCTGGTTTTACGTAGGCGAACTCGATGCTATTCGGGTCAGCTAAAATTTAACCCCACGAGCTACTCTTCGTTGTTTAATATCTATATTTATTTGCTTTGCCATTTAGGATGCACTTGAATGAATATTTCTGGAAGCGCAGTTATCCGCAAAATTAAAATGAACGCAATCTTCAGGAATAAGCTCAAATTTAATTAAATTATACCCGAGCTTCCTCACAGCATTTAATTAAATATTAATCATTCCGCGAAGTTGATTCGGCAATTTTGGACAGAGGTAAAACTGCAGTATCGGGAGGCGGAAAAAAACCAGTCCCGCTTTAATACATCAAATGAGTCGCATACCTTCCACTCCCGCGGCGTTAGTCAACAATTCCTCGCCGTCATTCCGTCCAAATAATATACGTGAAAGAGCGCCAAGCTCAAAGATGCAGCAGGAACCTCCCACGCTGCGCGCAGTACGAACTCGTAAATTTGAAATGACAACTCTTCCATCTGTCCGACTGGTTCAGGCAATGAAAGTCGAAGATCGCCGCTGATGGACGAATCTCGAGTAAAGGCTCCGCATCAGGATGGCAGGGACAGTAAATTTCATTTCTTTTTTTTATGTTTTTTTTTTTTGCAGGGATGTCATTTTTGCAAGCGCTTGCAGCTGCACGTTTAATGGAAGAGTTGATATATCGCGAAGAAAATTTCAATCCCAGTCGCGATTACGAGAGCTAGCAGAAAGAACGCTTTTTGAATTTTAAAAATTCATTTGAAAGAACCGATAAGGCGGTAATGGTCTGGAAAGCTGCGGTGGAAACGCTCATTTTTTGGCTTTTAAAAGTATAGTTTAACTGCATGGAACTACTCCAAAATCGAACAAGTGCTTTACATGATTGCACTGACAAAATTTACTGACCTGAATCGCTAAATACTTTAAATTCGCATTGATAGCTTTACAAGATCGAGCTAAAACCAGAGTACGACAATATAATTTTTGTGCAACTGTCGACAGAAATTTCAGCCAGAGTAAACAATTTATAGGAGAAAAAAACGCAAACGAGCCTCGCGAAATTTCGTCAATCAAAGCGCGCAATTTGAGCGCCAAAACGAGCGAAATAACGGCGCGTTGGCCGTCGGTGCGCAGATAACCTCCGAATCGATCCGCCAGGCGCAATTCATCAATCGGCCAATCCGTCATTTAATTAATCATCGGCCTTAATCACTGCGGACCGTTTCGTCCTGCGAAATTTACGGGCGCAGCTAATCACCCGGCTCTCGGGCGTATTGCGAAAACGCGCGCCCCCGACGCCGCGCAAGACGCGGCCCCGCGCGGATAAATGCGCGTGCAAGTTTCAATCCAAATCTCAGGGGGAGGAGGGCGCCGCTCGTGGCAGAGACGAAGTCGCCGTGGCACGTAGACGACAGCGTTCCGCTCTTTCCCGGACGATCCGTCGCTCGTTTTCGATACATGTGAGCGGGAGATGGACGGAAGTGCCGTGGGATCGGCCGATGGCTTGTTTTTGCGGCGGGTTTGGCTTCGTTTATCACGTAGGGCTTTTATGCGCGCGATGCGCGACGGGAAACGGAGACGTGGGGCAGGAATGTAGGGGCGGAGGGAAGCCGATGTTCGTTGTTGAAAGGGTTCGTTACAATGGGAGGGAAACAAAGCCGGCGCAATATTTGCCCTTTCGCGGCGGGAGGTATAATAATGGAAATGTTCAAAATAATGAGAAGGAACGAAAAAAGTCTGTCGAAAGTAATGAGGAAAAAAGTTCTCTTTTGTGATTAAGGCATTTGTTTGCTTTTACGCACTGTCGTTTACGTTATCGCGTGTTTTTTTGCTTGAATTGTATTTTACCGTGTTTACTGCGTAATCATATAATAAACTTTTATTGTTCACCAAAATGACAATTAGTCATACGTTCTGAATGTACTTACAAATCTGGAAACTGATAAATAATAAAGTAAACACAATAAACCAATAGCGTAAATTTATTTATTTATTTATTTATTTAACCATAAAATAATACATAGTATTCCTATATAGGTAAATAAATTATCTGATCGTAGGTCTGGTGATAAAAAGAGACTTACATACTAACTTAACTTGCTAATACATTATTTTAATACAGTAACAATTTTGTATAAAATTCAAATGTTTAACAGTAAAATATTAATATATATCTATACTTATATTAACACTATTTATCTATTTTTTTCAACCAAATTTTTAAGTTTTTTTTAGTTCATTAGGTAGAAAGTTATATGTTCTAACAGATATAATATAACTGTTTTTGTTGCTTATTATTTGGTTTATGATTCAATTAAATTAATATTTAATATTCCACGTTCGAAAGCAGTCAGTAATTTCAAAGCAAAACAAAGACTCCGTCAAAGCTCATCCTCTCTCAAGATATCACTGCCTTAGCCACACCGCCAGGAAGTCTTATACGACTTCCAGCCGCGTGAATCAAACGCGAAGTCCAGCCACGCCAGAGAGAGATTCGGCAAACTAGGCTTTTCCTCAAATGAGAAAAGTTCCTTTCCGCCGAAGGAAGGAGGATTGCTTTTCACCAGGAAAGACAGAGGAGTTTGGCCACCGAGTTTTCCTCCTTCCTCGCGACGAGCGGCAACCGCTGTTTTTCCCTCTTGTTCCTCTCTTCGCGCTCCGCGTGAGAGCCGAGGAAGCGTGTAATGATAAAAGGCGTGAATGCGGAGAGGGAATTAAAGTCCGAGGAGAGACGATAATCTCTCTGAGTAGCTTTTCCTCCTGGTGCTATCCCACCGCTGAGAGACTTTCTCTTCTTTCTCCGACTCTCTCTCGGCTTCTCGCTCTTTTTCTTGGATAACGGTTTTTCGGCACTTTCTGCTTATTGAATTAGGGCTTTGCCGCGATGCTTTCTTATTAAAGGAGTTGAGCCGAGTTAGTAAAGTCCGCTTGAGGGTAATATATTGTGTACTCTTTAGTTAACTTGTTTTCGTCGTATTTAATTTTGGATTATCTGTCGAAGCGGTTTTAATTTCTCATATAAAGTATAGAATGGGATACATTGCAGCCGAGATGCGATATCCCACTAAATAGCGTTTCGTGACTGTTGTACAGCTTCGTTTGAATGTCGCGTAAATTTCAGAATTTCTCAATTATCACTGACGAGCATTGTTCGACTTTAGTCTAAAATAATAAGTCGTATCTTTATGTAATCGATAATAATATTTGATCTTATAATAAACCTAATAGATAATTTTAATATAATTAATTCATTAGAATTTAGCACTTCAAATAAAGCTACACATTATACACAAATTAACAACATTATACAAAAATTAAAAAGCAGTACAACAAAAATATTCCTCTGGTTGCGACTGTAAATAAATAAAGTAAAAAAAAAGTCCCAAACAGTTCTAATCGCAAGTTTCACTCGAGAACCTACCGAGCGAGCTTTTAATCATACCGAAAAAGCGTCTTCGATATTTCACCTCGAATCGCGGCGGCAGCCGAAAAAAAATTCGCGGCCGTACATCAAGCCGTCAGGAACATATCTTCCCCGCCGCAAGCACCAAGAAGCCGCGGCGGCAAGAGTGGAGTTAATTTACTCCGGCAGCTAAAGAAAAGCTCGCTCCGCGGGATTGTTTCTCTCCTCTCCCTTTTTTTCCTCCCGACCGCGGCGGAAAAGAGCAGAGCGACGGCGGCGGCGCTGAATATCGCGATAAACAAATTCATTTCTCGCCTTGGTGCTCCTAGACTCGGCCGCGCGGCGCTCGTGAAAAGTGAAATTCAAGAGTCGGCGGAGCTTCGCAGCTTTTATGCTTCTGCGATTCGCGCGCCGCTGCGAGAGAGCTCGTGAATTCGCAAATTTACTCGCGGGAGCTTTCGCTTCTGTTTCCTCGGGGCCGTTTGTTTTTCTTTGTTCGCCCGTCCTGCTTCTTTCTCTACGTACGCTGCGCGTTCGTGTTTACGTCGGCTCTGGCTTTGTCTCGGGCTTTGATTATTTTCCACGAGATTTATCGCAATCGTTATTTTCGAGCATACGTTTACTTGCATCATTGCTTTCGCGAAGACCGCGTTTTAATATGAAATTTTGGTCTCCGCGCGGTATCTTTGTTGAAAATGTAACGCTGGAGAGTGAGAACTGTAATTTAAATCGATTTGAATTTGAATAAAGGGGCTGTAAATGGAATTCAGTGTCGCAGTATCTCGATTTACTGAATTTATATTAACTCCATTGCAAGTAAATTGGCATCTTGAACTTTTTACTGCTACTTCGCACTAAAATTGAATCCTCTCTCTCTCTCTAACTAAATCCGCGATTCGTATATCCGGCACTCAAGCGAAAACACTCTCATAAATAACCCATGAAATTGACATCTCAGCATTTAAACAATTTCCCACCGCTCGATTGCAATCGACTTTGCTCATTCCGTCCCCCTTTCGCATCTTTTTATCGCTCAATTTACGTCACCGTACTCTCTCCCCCCCCTCTCTCTCTCTCTCCGCCTCTGTTCCCCACGCTTTCGCCACTGTCAGCGCATTTAAAGTCATGTAAAACGCACGCGCCGAGCGGTAGAAAAGGAGACACGACTCGAGAGCGAAATGAGATTCCTCCCCTTTTCATACATCTCGGAGGAATCCGTCGTCCTTCAAAAATAAAGAGCGCCGGCGTTCGAGTTTATTGGGAGGCGCGCTCCTCTCGGCTTTTTACTTTTCCAGGAAGTCGAAAATTCCTTCGTACAATGAAATTTTCATTCGCGTTTGAAAAATTCGATAGGGAGACGCGGCGCCAGATTCAAGCCGGCAAATCCGCGATTTTTGACCCTGCTTTGACTGGCGCGCGGACCTCTTTCTCGTTCTGCTCATACCGAATGCAATTTCGCCTAAATAATATAACCGAGCTCCACGGCGGAAACGAGCCACCGCTGAGTCGTAAACTTTCTTCATTAAAGTTTTCTATAGCTCCCGCTTGATAATTAATGTTTTAAAATGTATTAGCGCTAAATAATATTCTTCTTTTTGTCCCTATGAGCCTCAAACGGAATTGTGATAGATAAGTTTTAAATTAGATTTCGCCGGTAACCTTCTTCCTCGTGCAAACGGCGCGGCTTAAATAAACAGAATATTGCTGCTTTTATTTTTTAGCTTACTATTATTATTCTTCACGAGGCAGCTGTTTCCAGATAATCTCCTACAAGTGGGCGTATAAGAAAAGAAATATCTAAGGCATGATTCAAGCGCCACTTGACTCCCCGAGAAACTCCGAGAGAAAGGAAGAGAAATTTGCGAAATCCGAGTGAATTGCCGAACGACATGCGAAACACCTGAGTGTATATTTTTTAAACGGAAAGAACTGCACTCCAGCGAGTACGCGATATATATCGTATACACCTGCTTCGCGCGATTCTTCTCTTTTCTTTAACTCGAGCCGATGCATTTTTCAGCCGAAAAACAAGGCGATTCGCCGACTTCTTCCGCTGGAATAAAGATAAACTCGACGCGCCCGCTGTAAAAAGGAAAACTTATTACTGCGCTCGCGGTAATTTCGGTTATGCTAATGGTCGAGGAAAAGGAAAAAAAAACAGCAGCAACGATAACTGTCCTTGATTTCGTCGCGAAAGAGTCTTTTATTTATGCATTAAATTCGGAGCACACGCAATGCACTTTTCGCCGGCGATTTATCGTTGACATTTATTTTTAAATTTGAAAAGTATAGGGTGATGCAATAGCGGACGCAATGCAAAATTCGCCTCTCGTCACGAAGGGTGATTCGTGCTGTTTTGATTTATATTGGCATAGAGCTTCGAATTACTTTTACTGACGTTGCAAAAAAATTGCGTCTCCAAAGGTTGAGTGAAGAAGAACAATTAAAGAAGAGCACTTCAAAGCTTTCTTAAAATGCTGCTCACCTTTCCAGCAGCGATACTAATCTATTATTTATAAATTTTCTATAAGCTCGAATAATTTTATTTAATCGCCTGCGAAAATGTTTTACAATCTTGCAAATGTGCCATCGTTCTTGGAACCGTACAACTTTCCCCGAACTCTACCAAACCCGTTCAAAACATCTTTCCCAAAAAAAAAGAAGCCCACCAGCAACCATCGCCTCCCCATAGAATACGGGCATCGCTATCTTCGGGCAGGAACGGCTATCGTTTCTCTCGGCCGGTAATGGTCACGCGGCCTCGGTGCTTGGAAATTCCCGAAGCCTAGACTCTCTGCCCGCGCGGACCATAAACCCGAGCGTTTACATCGTCCGTTCGAGCTTAAACGGCTTAACAGCCGACAATCAGCCGTTATTGCGGTTTAAGGGGTTCTCGCGCGCGCGAGAGAGAGAGAGAGAGAGAGAGAGCGCCGTGCTCGGGCTTGCCGCCTCTTTTCGCCTCGCCGCCGAGAGGAAGATTGACTTTGGCACGAATGAGCTGCCGCTATTTCTGGAGGCATGGAAATACTTGCGGCCGACTTCGGGACGAACGCCGAGAGCAGACTGGGCGGTATAGTTTACCTTCTTTTTTTTATAGAGCGTGGAAATAAGCTGACTGGTAATTTGATTGATAAGGGCATTTTTAGAGTGCGCCTGAATTATTCGGGTTTAATCGTGTTTTTTACGTGAAAGGTGTTTCACCCTTTTTTCTACTGGATGTCAAGTGCAATTGCTGTAAAAGTAACAAACAAAATGTTTCGCACGATTGCAGAAAAATAATCATTTTAAAAGCAAGCCAGCCGCGTGATTTGCAGGACAACGAGGATTGCCCGCAATCATCTCTCGGAATTCCTCCAAAGGGAATAGAAAAAGGATTGCATTATAATAAAAGCAAGAGCGGAGGCGCTTTGTCAAAAAGCTCGGCGTGCACTTGAACGCACTGTACTTCGGATAATTCAGAGCAATAGGGGAGGGCAATAAAACTCCCAGCCCGGCGGATGACAAGAGGGATAAGGTCACGTCGGACTGGACGGACACATGGGCTTATCCCTAATTCAACAGCTTGACTAGACGCGACGCATGCCTGTAAGTAGATTACCATCTGATCCCCGTACTGTTTCAATCAGCAGTCCGAGAGCTTCGAACATATTGACAGTACCGGCTGCATACAGTGCAGTGCGAGCGCATCTCCGGCGATGCCGCCGCGCCGATGTTATGTACCGGCGGGCTGCTCGGCCGGACGCGCGATCGGGGAAATTCGTCCTGTGAACGCAGCGCCCCGTGAAGGGAACGGTTTCCCGAGGACGACGCGCGCTGATTGGGTTTTGAAGAGGATAATTATTAGGGAAAACTTGTCGATTTACCTGCAGGAAAAGGCGTCGATTTTGATTTTACACGCGTGGGAAATGATAATTTTAATTGAAATGACGTTGATAATTTTAATTGAGTAGATAATTTTAATTGTCGTATTAAGAAACGAATGAGCACGATTTCTTCGACTTAAAAGGTTAGGTTCAAATTATATATTTTATAAATTTAAACGTGCGTTAGTACAGACGTGACGAGTAAATTGTTAGTTGAAGAATAAAAAAACTTAAATATGCTCAAATTTTTCGTTTTTACTTCACTATTTGCTGCTGGTATTCTATCCATATTTAAAAAATAACACTTTACATTTATCTCTACAGCATATTACATTGCATTTTCTCTACAGTTATCGTGGCAGCAGAAAACGACAATTGCAATTGTCAGAACGTTGGAAAACCTGAACCAGTCTGCGGCACTGACGGGCAAACGTACCATAACCGCGAAGTACTTTCTTGCCACAAGAACTGCGGCAATCCAAGTGAGTTACTGATTTTTATCTGATTATATAACGGAATATCATAATATCTCCTCGCTTTACGACAGAATTAAGAATCGCCTCGAAACATGCCTGCACCTGTATCTGCGAAAATACAATGGAGCGCTTGCCGGTGTGTGCGAGTGACGGAAACACCTACTACAACCCACAAGCAGTCAAGTGTCACAACAAGTGCACGAATCAAAGTAAGAGAATAATACACTTTTTATCTTTTTTATTCGATGTGCCTTTGAGTTTTTCATATCTCGTACCGAGAAGAGTCGTTTATGGCAAACATTTTTCATATTTTCTGTTTCAGACTTGAGAGTTTTGCAGTCCTTGCCATGCCGAAAAGGAGACGAAGAAAGGAAACTTTGAGATTTTATATTATTTTCAACGTAATAATAATTTAATTATAGCGTTTTTTAAGACGTAAATGTTTGTACTCATCTATTTTCCGTAATAAAATACATTGATTAATAAAGAGATTGTTTAATTGCGAAATTACCGAATATTATGTTTTTATAATGTTTTTAAGTATTTGTAAAGCAAAAAAGTAATTATTTGTCCTTATCTAAAAAAGTGTTATAATTTTTACTTTTGAAACAGAACATTTTGTTCCGTTTTATTGTAAAAAAAAGTTTTAGTACTGCTTAAATTTGAATATGTATTATCGATAACGTTAAACAATAATAACAGTAAAGATAACGTAACTAAAGAATAATAATTCTTAGTTACGCAGTGCTGCAGAGTTTGCCTTATTGCTATTACTTTAGTATGTATCTTTACAAGACGGCACTCGTTGCATCTACACTTGCTCCGGCATCAATCATCGTTTGTGAAATTTACGTGCGCAGTGTCTGTTTTTCGATTCTAAAAATCTGGTTTATAAAAGTTAATTATTAAAACTGTTAAAAATGTTCAACATCATAGCTGCATTAATTGCTTTAAATGGTGAACAATGCCATTGTTTAATAATATCTTTAATATTTATTAACCTTTGGAGGGCCAGAAAATCTGTTTGTTTATTTATTATTTATTAATCCAGAGTTACATGATTTACATAACATACAGACCCGCTAATACAGTATGAGTATATATACAATATATCCTTAGACTAAGCGCTGTATCCTGCAGACGAAAACGATATTTTCTGTTCGCAGATCCAGATTTAAAAACTGGCGACTAAACTATGCAAGACACATAGGAAATAGTCGCCAGTCACGAATAAATATAAAATATAATATAATAATTAAGACTTAAAACTAATACTAATAAAATTTGAATTTGTTAACAGTGAAAAATATGATAACAATGTTATTATATAACAATATTTAACCAAATATTTTACCAATATCTAACCAACATTTGCCTTGCAGTCGTAAATCTTTCAGGAGATGCATTTTTGTCTATGGCATATATTATTTTTTCATGGCTGTTCAGTTTTTTAATAAACATCTTTAACATTTATCAATTTCTCCATCTCCGAAGGTTAATAACTGGCTGCTCGATAAATTCTGATAAAAATTCTCATTTTATTTATAAATTTTCAGCCCTCATCCTAGAAGCCTACGCAGTGACGTGCGTATGTACAAACGCAACTCATTTTGCACCAGTATGTGCCAGCGACGGAAAAATATATCGCAATTCAAAACTACTGTACTGCTATAATAGATGTAACAATTGGAGTGAGTAATTTTTTAGCGCCCCGTCGATACACTGGTTTTCACGGATTTTCTTTTTCAGGTCTATGTATTTTACCTTACGAAACTTGTTCCTTGCGTCAGAGCACATGTGTTTGTCCTAATACAGCGGCATATGCGCCAGTTTGTGCAAGTGATGGGAGGAGTTATGCTAATAACCGAGCGATCGAATGTCACAATTTGTGTAACAATAGAAGTAATCAAATTTTTCATTTCATTACTGTAACATAAAATAGGCGAATTTTTTTAAAGCTTCATTAGCTTGTCCAATTGAATATTTAAGGGAGTTTGTTTTATTTAGAAATATACATTTTATTCAACGGCGTTTGCCCCAGAAATGGATGTATATGTACGGGAACGAGAGTGGAAAACCAGGTTTGCGGAAGCGACGGCAGAACGTACAGAAATCCAGCAACAGTTAGATGTTTGAATGTGTGCCAAAGAAAAAGTATGTAAAATGCGTTTTCTTGACATTATAATTGCAATAATCATTTTTATTTAATTTGTATACAACTTTAAAACAGATATTCGAATTGCGTCTAATGGGCCCTGCTACAAAACTGCACCAATCGATATCCGAGGATGAACCTGCGACAAATAAAATGAGATGGTAGTTTATTGTACGTAGATCAAGTTTCATTTAATTGTAAAAATTGATAATACTATTTGTATATCTACCTGTATAAAACATTTTAAGAGCCCACCGTTTTGCATATCAATCTGGTTATTCCAGTTTAGAAGAGTACGGAAGCGTGTAAATAACCAGATTAACGCATAATTAATTTTTTTATCACAGTTGCATTTGCATTTGGTTTTTAAATAAAATCGGAGCACTGGCGTCTGTTCTTTCAGTCGCTTTATTTTGCTAAGGGCATACCTCGAAATATATTGCTGTATAAACAAGTTGTGTAACACTTGAGTAAATATTTTAAGAATCTCAATATCCCAATAAATTTTTGTAAGTTTTTACATTTTGTTCTGTTTAATAAAATAATTTAAAAATAACGTATTCATTTGATTTTTTACTTCTTAAATCTTTGAATGGAAATTAAAAAAAAAAATTGGTTTTGAGTAACGATAAGAATTTTATTCCAATTGCAGCGTTAAATTTTCATAATGCCTAAACTTTGCGCACTTCTTTTCTTAAGCGGTAAGTAATTGCAATCAAATTTTAACACTTTGACAATTGTCTTTCTCGAGATTTCATTCCGTACATGACCAATAAAAGGATTAAATAAATTATACATTTCCTGTTTTACAGTGCTATTATCTACTGTAATGGCAAAGGAAGATGTTACATGCCTTTGTCCCAACACAAAAGAAGTTAATTTAGTCTGCGCAAGTGACAATCTTACTTACACCAATCCAGGAGAAGTTAGTTGCGCAAACAAATGTGAAGGAAAAAGTGAGTAATCAACATTAATTTATATTACCCTGCCATATATTTGATAATTACGTAAATATAAACTTTTCCAGGTTTGGAAATTGTAGATAAAAAACCATGCAAATGCAGTTGCTCTCCCGGGACTGACGTTCAGCCAGTGTGTGCCGAGGACGGAAGTACATACGCGAATCCCAACGTAATCCGTTGTCACAACAAATGTTACTACAGAAGTAAGATATCGATTGTTATAGGTCTGTTACTATTAAATATTTACCATTGATTCGAATTTTGCTTTTAGAAATAAAAATAATAAGGGATGGACCGTGTAATCCGGACGATGAAACATTAACAGCTGTATATCCAAAATAATAAGATTCTTTTACTTGTGACAAAAAATAAAAATGTTATAATGGCTGTGCACTTTACTTGAATAAATAAAAATTTTGAAACTATATTTGTTACTCTCTAATTAAAACCTCTAATCAGTCAGAGAAGCCAGATTGATAAGAGATTATTTATCTGGACTAGCTCAAAGTTCTGGCTTATTATACATCAGACAACAAATCTTCTAATTTGTCGCGTTGCCAAAGGCGTTCGAGGCTCTACGTTAATGACTTCATTGTTTAAGCTTGCACTTGTCTTTACTTGGCTCGGAGGTAAATGTTCGGTAGAAAGATCGTCATCAAGATTTGCGCCTATGCCGCGTTCGCGAAATTGCTGGTACAATGGCAGCTAATTGAAAATTACTCATCCGGCGTGAAAAGGAAATACTTCCGATTAACGCAATGTAGGTTCTTATCGCTCAAATTTTTTGTGAATTTTCCTTTGTTTAATATTTTCATTATTAGTTTAAATTCTTCTGAACTGAAACAAGCATCTATAGATTTAAAACAAAATTAAAACATCGAATTTTATTATTTCTTATATATAATTCTATTGTTTTACAAAGTAATACATTTATTTCATTTTTAAACCAAAATTATTTTAATAGTCAGAAAAAAGCACGTAGTTCTTTTCTTATTTGATTCTTGTAAAGAAGAAACCGCTAATTCAGCGAATTTAAAATTGGATTAGAATTAAAGTGCCAAATATACCAAGACGATTTAGGCTTGCAAAAAATTTTAACTAACAGCTAGATTGAATCTATATTTTCCTAAGTAAAGCTTTTATAAAAAGCTCTTATACTCAAAATATATTTTTATTTAAAAATTTTCCAGTACTTTTTAATTACTTTCTATAAATTAGAAATTTGTAAAAATTTTAAATCTTGAATGAATCTTTTAATAAATGAGTAATGGGATAACAAAGTTTGGTACATAAATTAAAATGTAATTGATGATTAAATCGCACATCAAACGATAAAACGAAGCTTCGTTTACAAGTCGCGAGAGCTGTTGTTCGAATTTAATTAAAATTTTTAATTTCCTTCATCCGGTTATCAGAGAAAACAGTCGCATCAGCGAAACGTGTCACCGAAAATTGAAAACAGCCATTTATTCTCGCATTTGCTCCTAAAAGCAATATTTTTGGCAATGGAGATGCATCATCTGATTCGCGAGGAGCGAGAAATCTGCAGCGTTTTCAAAAGCTCTTTAACTTGGTTTAAATTGGGTTAAGCGCTTAGTAAACTCATTTCCCCAGATAAATTAATATTGATGAAGTACTTTCTGTAACTGGAAATTTTTACCCGTACATCTCTCTAGAAGATTTTCTGAATCTGTACACCAAAGAATTTTTCCCATAATTTATAATAACTGCTACGTACACCATTTTATAAAAGATCACTAAGTCCAAAATAGGATCTACCCCAGTAAAGCTTCCACTTCACTAACAGATCCATCATATCGGCGGGGCATCAACGAAACGTTTCCTTTTAAATTAAAAAAATATACATTGACCAGCGAAACATAAATCTCCCATTCGACCTCAAGCTTCGCGCAGTCCAACAACTGTTACCGTCGGTGCGATATAAATTTCAGATGAAAAATTCAAAAACTCGCACCCGTGAAAAATCCTCATAAATCTCTGCCCGCAAAGTTTGCGCGAAAGACCATCCGCCGAGAAACTGCCCCCCCCCCTCCCCCCAGCTGATTTCGAATCCATCGAAGCGTTCCCAAAACTGGGCCCCGTAATGGAGTCGGAGCTGCGCGCCTGTCTTCGCGTTGGCGCACGATTAAAGCTCGACGTCTAATTTGCGGGTACAGACATTTCATAGCCGTGTATTCCAGCGAAGCCTCCTTTATCCGCCCGGCCTGCCAACTGGCCTATTGACAGTCGTTTAATTACGGAGCCGCGTTTGTCGGTTAATATGCAGGAGCTGCGTTGATCCTTTGGAGTGTGAAACGGAGCCACTGATCGACGTACGGCTGCTGCTGGTTTCCAGACGGTTGAATATCGTAAACTCCCCTCTGCGATTGATGCTCTTTGGTATATTCGGGCTTGGATTCGCGTTCAAAGCTATAGCTGCGATAAAAAAACTTTTAGGACATGATTCATCCGTTTTTTCGTGCACTTTAAGCTTCACCGATCGTGTTAGATTGTGCCTTATGAGTGGTTGATTCTGAAATACATCAAGTAAAACGAGTTCGGCATTGAAGAAACGAACAAAAAAATGCCCCTATACGTTTTGCTCACCGTCCGACGGAGACGACAAAGAAAATAATCAGCGAAACGCGAAGAAAGAACGGTTTATCAAGCGGCAACGGACGTTGAAAAATGTTCCCGTGCCCGACTCACTCTTGTCCAGCCGGCCGAAACATAAAGACGCAATACGAATGAATCGAAAGCCGCGCAAAAACACGGACCCGCGGACTCTCGCGACAAAGGGAAACGGTTGAAAGTCAGAGCGAAAGCAAATACAGGATGTGACGTTCCGAGCTGGGACAAAGTCAATTCAGCGCGACGCGTCATTATCCTCGGCGCGCGATGGCACCAGACGCACTGAAAAGTTGAAGGCATCGATTCTGCGAAGTGACCGAGTGGACCAGACGGGGGAGGGACTGCCCAGTGTTTGCGCAGGAAATGAAAGAGGAACGAACTACGAAGTTGCGCATGATAGGATACGGGAAAGTAAACACCGAGCCCGCGGAAAGGGATGAAAGAGGAGGCGCTTTTAAAGTGCTTTAGACCTCATCGGTTAACTGCTGAATCGGATTCGATTTTACGTGGGAGAATGCGGACTTTAATTTCAAAAGGGATTCCGCGCTGGAAATTACAAGTGTAATATGCGCCCACAGGTAACTTTAATGATATCTAATTAAGGGTGAAGCATTTTTAAATTAATCAGTAACTCCATCCTTTCTGTTAAATGAGCAGCATAGTTTCAATTCATCCTAAATTTAAGCATAACAGCTATTCACTCGAGAGCAACGTTAACTCGATTTCGCTCCCGGAGTAGAATCTCCCCTGAAAACCTGAAACACTGCGAGCTTTTCTAAAATTAAATCTTAGCAAACGCCGGAAACTTATTTTACAGAAGTAGCAAGCAGCGGCAGCAGGAGGAGGAACAACAGCAACGTCGAGGAAAAGGCCATCAGCGAAACAGACGGATGCGAATGCCGTCACTCGCAGCCAGCTGCGAGTGACTCTCGGAGCAGCTCTCGTCGCTGGAATGTAACGCAGCGACGTCGCCTGAGAGAGAGAGAGAGAGAAAGAGAGAGAGACAGACGGAGAGTGCAAAGTTGCGAGCCCGAAGACAGAGAAAGGGAAACTCCTCAAGGAAATTTGCCGGATGAGCTGCCCCTCCTGCGGGTCAACTCTCGTCGCCTCTCGCGAATTTTCAAATTTTCGAGATTACCGAGGGGACCGCCGAAAACCCACCGGGGAATCCTCCCTGCCGCCGCCGCCGCCGCCGAGCCCGTAATTAATGCAAATTAAATTCAAATTGATCCGCCTGTTTTAAGGGAATTCTCATCGATGGCGGAGCGAGGCGCTGCGCAATTTTCGAGCTTTTTCCCCGGGAAATTTAGGAGATCGAGTACTTTTTTTATTTGAAATTGTCAATAGGATGGTATTTATTTAAAATAATGATTAGGATACGTATTAAGTCAATGTTAATTCAATTTACTGCAATCATTTCTGCTTAGTTTGTAATTATATTATTCTACTGGCATAAATTATGCAGAGACTTTTTTTTTACATTGACAAACAATCGTATGCTTCAAACAGAAACGTTGTAGAAGAGAAAAGTTTTATTTATCTCTTTCTAAACTCTCGCAACAGACAAGTTGACGCGTGCAGTAAAACGATTAAAAGCTAAAAAAAAATTTTTTTTTCCAGCGTACGAATCCTTCTAACGTGACAGATTTTTATAAGACCGTGCCCTTGATACTCTTTACCTTTAAAATATCGACAGCCGCTGTCAAATGTTATCGCACGGCAGAGTTGTCTTTACGCTCAAATTGATTTTCCAGGAAAAATGTAAGCAAGTCATTCCTGGCCTACTTAACCCGCCGTCGCATCGAGTTAATAAACTAAAGCTCCGCCAAAACGAATCCAATCGAAACTTTCCGCCGTAACTTTACATCCCCCGCGCTTTCTCGCGCAATATTATTCTCCGCAGCCACGACGATTCCACCTCGCGAAGAAAGCCTCCTCGGAAGCCTTGAAAGCTCCCTTCCGGAGTCGGAACAAAGTGCCGACGCGCGCGCGCCGCCGGCAATCTGTATAGGCCGCGGGCAATTTTTGATGCGCCTGACGCGCAGCTATCTCGACAGCGCTTTTAGGGCGCCACGTGAACTCGCGCGAGCGCGAGTGTGCCAGCGATTCGATTTACGTCCCATTTACCCCGGGGGCGTACGTGGCGTTCGGATACGGGAGGCTTAAAGACAAAAGCCTCCCACCCCGCGCGAAAACGCTCGCGAGGCGCGTCGAAGGCGCGCGCGCCGTTAAATATATGCCCGCGAGTTTCCAAAGCCGGCTTGATGGAGTCTTCGGGGGGCTGCAAAGGAGTTCGGGTCCCGAGCGCGAATTGGGAGAGGAATTTCGCGAGCGAATTCAGCAGTCGCGCGACGGCGAATGCTGCCGGGGAAAGCGGATTAATGAAATTCTTCATCGGGGAGGCCTTTGATATAGTTTGGAGCGGTTTTTCCATCCAATTTGGAATCTAATTTGGTAGAGAACGGTATAATCGCTATATAATTTTCTGTTGAGTTAATTAAGAATTGCTGCCGGGTAAATTCATAAAAATACTTGAATCAAAAGAGAGACCATAGCTAATAGATTTGAAAGCTCATTAATAAAAAAAAAATTATATGAATGTGGAAGTACAAATTGGCGTGTCCCAAAAGTATGGTCCGTCTCGAATAATTCTTTAAACCTAAAGAAACTCCACACTTTTTGGAACACCCTGCCTAAGTCACAGCGTTAATTTAGAACACAGAATTCCCTTTTTTGTCGAGGAGAGAAATTAAGAGGCTTAGCATCGTTAGCATAGTTAAGAGACTTAACGGAAGGTATAGGAATTGTCATTTCTGATTCGAGAATGCGACAAAATGCCTTCAGTGATCCTTCTGCCGGTGAATGGAAATAAGGACTGCGCAGATATTACGAATTATCAGGGGCCTTTTAGAATCTCTTGAGTGTATTAGAGCCTTTTAGGCGATGCTGCGCAGAGCGGATGGAATTTCACGAAGAAAAGCTCGAGGGTATTTATTTTTGAAAATGTATTTCCTTATCGGCTTCGACATTTCTTTTATCCCTTAGTCGACAAAAGTTTTCGCAGCAAACAGCGAAAATTGAATTCTATTTTAAAGAACTACTTTTAACCTTACTGTCACGGAAGATAAGAGACGTTTCAATTTTACGTTAAATCGCCACCTTAACCGTTTCAAATTGAACCTCTGCTGGTTGCAGTTCGGCGAGCCCTACACCTCCGAGAGATTCTAGTCCGGGCATCTACAAACGAACCCTGATCTCGAGTGGGAACCAGAATCCCGGCCCGGTCCATTCGTTTCCCTGTGGTTTATGCGGAGTTACGCCGCGGTGGCATTGAGGCGGGTCGATCGAATAAATTCAGATTCCACATGATTTTACCTTGTTTATGTTCTAAAGCTTCAGTTAGATAATGTGGAAGTGATCAATTGCCGGGATTGATTTGTGGAATCATCAATAGTTTATGTCCCGAAGCGCATCAAAATTTATTGATTTATTGAACCGCGAGCTGAGCGACGTTCAAATTCGAATCTAACCAATTTTCCAACTTGTAAATTGATAATTTATTGGATAAATTATTAGTAAAGAAACTCGATGGTTTATTATAATTATTTCCTGAATCCTTACAACGCGACATATTAAAATAATACAATTCTATTTTTTTAAACACAATTTAAACACAGTTTCGAATTTACAAAAACAAGCCGCGTCATCTAAATCTGAAATTCTCCAGAATTTATCCTTTCACCATCGTACCTTTCCATACATACGAAGCAAAAAAGAGCCTATATATTCATATAGATTTCAGCCGAATGCGCGCGACTCTTTCGTCCCTCGCAGCCATAAAAACATTTGCGTACACGTATTTCTCTCGGCGATGGTCCGCATTTTTCATTCCGGGGCAGGGGGGCGGCAACGGAATACCTTATATCCGCGCCTCCCCCCGTCGACGTGTCTCAAAATTTACAAGCCGTCGAACGTACACACGGGCGTGGGCGAGTTCCGAAAAGAGGGAGAGGCGTCAAAACAAACAGAGTCGCGGCGACTTCGGCCAGTACGTCACTGTCCCGCCGGTTGAAACATTAGGGCCGTTAGTCGCGGAGGAAAACGGGCTTGAAATATATCGACGAGCTGCACCGACGGTCAGATTGTTACGTTGCGTGGGTCGAGTCGAATTTGGGAGGAAAAGTTTCGGACGGGGCTTCTTGGCGAGAGGTGCGACGTGGTGACCGCGTAGAATTTTGGTACCGATATGCGACGAGGGGTAAGGTGTGATTAGATTCTGAAAAATGTAATTGAAATATTCGCGGGACAAAGCCAATTGAATCGGTTTTAGGCAAAAATTGCTCTTTAACTTCGATTTAAAGAACTAAGTCAACGTTTTAAAAATTCAAATATTTTATAAAAGTGTATCAAAAGCTAATTCTTTTGCAAAGCTACGATAAACCTAATCATATTATTGACCCAACTAACTTTCCATTTAACCTACATCGTACTAAAACTAACTTTCTTTGATTCCATATTCGGACTGCTTAATTTGCGAGGCGTGTGTGTGAAAGAGAAGGGTTTCTACGGGCTATATTATTACAAGAAACTTGTGCTGTTCTTTTCCCAGACCCTAGGCATTTATTGATTATTGGAAGGGTCAAAACTGAGAGTGCTAGTCAGCCTGTTTGATAAATGATCTGATAAGCTGCTTAGGAATTTATCGCAATACGATTATCCTTAACTAATGCGCAAAACATCTCGTTAAGATTAATATTCAATTGTTAAAAACTTGTTTGTGCAATGCGTTGCTCAAAATACCTTATCCAGTTATGCACAGCCCAGTTCTTTCGGTCCTGTAACCCAATGCATAACATCATAATTTGAGTTACCGAATTTTTATCAAAATTAAATTTTCCAACTAGCAAACCGGAGCAAAAAGCGGTCCGTAGAAAAAAAGTAACCTCCACTCGAGAGCGAACGGAAAAACAGAAGCGCCAAGTCCGCGTACGGAAAACGTCGAACAACCGAAGTGCACGCGCAAACACAGAAATGAGAGTAGAGCCCAGCCGAGGGAAAAAGAGGAATTCAAGGGAAATTCGTCCCGCGCAGCCGTTCTCCGCCGCGCATACTCTTCCCTCGTGCAAGAGTCGCGGGGAACGATGCCATTAAAGCGTCTCGTAAGCATAGCGCATGACAAGCTCTTTCTTTCTCTCGACAATTTCGAGAGGTAACTCGGGGCCTGACCGCTCGAGGAATCTTAGCACGAGGGGGGTGGCGGTGCCTTACCGCGGTGTCGGAATTTTCCATGACCGGGATTCCTAGGATTTTTCTATGCCATGCTTTTTCATTACGAAATTGTTCCTGCCTATAATATGCGGAATTTTCTTCGCTGCATCTGCGTTTCGAGGCTGGCTTTTTTGTTTTAGTGCTTATTTTACGATGCTGCGTACGATGGAAAAGAGCTTTCGGGATTATTTAAAAATTGATTGATTTTACCGATGATACGTAAAATAACGCGTAGTAATAAATTTTATTCAACGTTTATTATAAACGTAAATTTGTTTTTTAATAGAAATTAAAATGTAGCTGAATAGATGCTTTGACTGAATTCGTAAGGTGTAATTTAGAGCCTTCGTTCGCAAAGCTTAATGAAGATTGCAAGAAAGAGAACAAAGTTATAACAATGCAGATCGCAGAAAATTATTATTTAATAAAACATCAAAAGGCATTCTAGTGTAGTGTAATTTAAAGTCAAAGTGCGCTCGAATATGAAAGTGACATTCATAGCGGAGTTATTTTAACGTCAATATAACGTTTCCAGCATTTCTATTGACTTGTCCGTCATGCACTCTGAAAAAAAAAAACCTTTTCACAATACCGTTTCTTCAAAACTTTTTTCATAAGCTACTCCCTTAATAAACTCCAGAAAAAACAAAGCTCGAAGCTTTCTTTATCTCCTGCCGACCTAAAATAAGCCCGCAACTCCCGAGCAAAATATCACTGACGTCCAGCCAAGTTTTCCCCCGGCAAAAAATAAAGCCGTATACAAGCCCTCGTCGCGTGTTATTATTAAACACGAGGTGTGCACCCTTACAGATATAATTGCAGAGGAAGGCTCCGGGACGCCTTTCCCTTTTTTTTTTCTTTTTTAAACGCGCGGGCTCGGCCGCATAATTAAGGCACACCGGCCGACTCTCGATTGCGTGCGCGCGGATTATCGATAACCGATAATTGAATCGCACTGTCCCTCTCCGCATTAATTTAACTTTATCTTACAAGCGGCTATTAGCGAAATTTAAGCGGGACGCCTCCCCTGTATATCCCGGCGAAATCGAATTCATTGGAGTATTAGCCGGTCGCGCGCAGGCGCGTGCAGTCGTGCGCCGGTAGGCGGCAATGAGGTGTTAATTATGGGCAGCGAGAATTAAGGCGTCGGACTCCGGGGGCTTTTTACGCGGAATTTTTATGAGCTTTGTAGGTGGGAAACTTGGCCGATCGATCGGAGGAGCTTTGCATGAATGGAGGCGGATCGATCGCGCGTTATCGAGGTAATGAGTCTCTTTTTACGACGGTTACACGTGAACGAGAGATCGGTGCTGATATTTATAGAGGCAATTGTAAATAAGGTGATTATAAAAGAACTTGTCGAATTTAAGCGGAAAATTTACTCGCGATTAAGCAAGAATTACTGCGTTGCTATGCGCCGCAATTTTCTTTGATGAAGTGGAAATTGAAGATTTAAAATTGCGGGCCACAGTTGCGACGAGTCGATAAAGGAACATACTTGCGATAATTTAGCGTATTAAAGATACTATGAAAATTTAAATTTACAATTATTTGAGAACTTAACTTTTAACAGTATCTAAATCAAGCCCTCCGATACAAAGTTCTTGGAACAAATTCATCTCCAGGTGCATCGAAGCAGAGCAACTTATTTGTTCAAAGTCCCGGCCGACCGAGCTATTTAAAGAATCCTCCTCGAGAGCAACGAAAGCCTTGACTTCTCACTCTCTCGCATATCCGCCTACGCACGTTCCCACGCTCCCCCTTTCCAACCTCCATCGGCAGCAGCAGCAGCGGCAGCCGCGGCATTCGCGACTGCGGGCTCGGCAGAAAAATCAGAGGTCCGAATGAAGAGGAAACGGCTGCCGGGGCGAAATTCCAATTTCGCGCTGCCGCTGCAAGTATATATATAGCTCTCGCAGCCACGCACGGCGAAGCAATAAGGCTCGATCTCTCTTCTGTTCTTGGCGGTTCGCGAGAAACGCAGGGCACGGGGAAAATTATTCGAGCTGCCATACGTCCTTTTACCGTTTTCGCAGCTGATTTTTCGAGAGTGGAAGTGAATTTTTATCAGGGGGATTGGATTCGAGTTTTTTTTTTTTTTAGAGGGAGGCGCGGGGGTTTGCTTTATGAGGTAGTTGATACGTTGATTTTGGATTCTTCTTCGGGAAGAAGTTTTGATTCGAAAGTTATTAGGTGGAAAGATTTATGAGGGAGAAACATTGTATATTTATTTTCATAGATATAGAATATTCAATGAGGTTACGAGGGAATTACCTTTTTTTTCTAATTATAATATAATAATAATTCTTGTTTTACTCAATAAAGAAGTTTCGTGTAGTTTATCGTAGTGCGATGATAAGTACTTATAAGTCAATAACAAAATACGTTGTTTTACTTTCATCAGTGTTATGTTTCAGTTTATTCTCTACACTTAGTTATTAGTTATTATTACTTATTAGTTTATTCTCTACAATTAGTTACTAGTTATTATTAGTTATTAGTTTATTCTCTACAATTAGTTTATTATGATAGTTCAAATTTTATGGTTGTGCAACCACAATTTTGGAGATTCTCCGAAATCGATGCCATAATATACCCCAACAGATTATCCTGCAACATTTCATTATCAATAATGAAGTTAAATTAAAACGACGTCACATTAACGTTACATGCTCGTATGTTAAGTAACGATGAAATTACTATCCAGAAGCGGGCATGAGTAATATCTGCATTAGCAACTATCCGATACGTTGTTATACGAGGGCAAAATTCAAATCAATCTTTGCCAATGTCAAAGACTAATTAATTGGTAGCCAAAATAACTAGTTTAACTCCAATGAGTAAATTATTTATATTTTAAACGATTAAAAGGCGTAACAAGCAAAATAATTTTCATGCCCGAAAACTCAAATCAATAAAAGCTTTCTTTTCACTAAAGATCTTCTCAATTCAGTTACACACTTACTTTACAAACGATCAAACGAACAATCAGCCGATCGACCCTCCCGATGACAAACGGAGCCCCCAGTACTGCTTAATCAAAAGACAAAAAACAAACCCGTACACCCGCTCGAAAAGCCAGCGCTCCGCCTTGCACTTTGTAAATTTTCTTGCGCCTCGCCCGACACGTGTCATACATCGACGCCTGAGCTTTTCCGAGGACTCGCGCCCCGCGATCGATCGAAATTCCGATCCTGAGCGATGGCTCGCCAGAGTCCGAATGACAAACGATATACGTCGGCCGGAAGTGGATGCGCCGCTACATCCACTTGTCCGGGGAGGGGAGTTAAAGCCCCGAGCAGCGCAGAGCGTGAAACGTTCACAAATGGGGCCCCGCGCGCGAGTGAAAACCCCCGTCCGCGAGAGCGTTTCCTCGACTTTACCCCCGACGGATTAGAATGTCGACTAATCCCGAGAATGGACTCGAGTGGGCGGTGAATTTCCACGCCGGTTAAGTAATGACGCCTCCCTCCCCTTCCCGGCTTTGCAGATTTTTTATCGAGCTAAAAATAAATCGCTCTCGGGTAGTTGGCGCTTTTTTCTTACGCCTCGCGTAATCTCTTGTAGTAAGTTTCCTTCTTTTTTTTCTATTACGGGCCTGGAGGTTATTGCTAGCTTATACACCTTTTCAGCCCGTTCATCATGTGGGTTGTATAAAGTACGCGATTTATTGCGCGTAATGCTGTATCGAATGATTCTTTTTAAAGAAAAAATTCGCGAAAAAGCAATTATAATATAACTACTTGAAGATGTAAGTCAGCGAATAAAATTTACAAGAAGAAGACATTGTAAGAACTGTTTTGGAAAGAGAGTTTGATTCATTCTAATTCTAAATTATTCACGTGATTAAATATCTCACCTTTTCGAGAAATTTTATCAGTTTCTCTCATTAGAGCTGCATTAACTTTTAATTAATCTTTACGGCATCATCCGATTTACCAGTCTAACCCGCGCACTTTATAAGCCGCACTTACACAGTTGGTCGACCTTTTTTTAACGACTCTTCGCAAACTGCAATTACACGTCGCTCCGCCCCTAAAAACTTTTTATTACGTTCTCGGGGTGATAATGAATAATGTCAACTAACCCAATGATTCTAGAGCCGCGCTTAATTCAGCTCGCGCGTAAAATATATAGGCGGACGGTCAGCTTTTTTTCGCTGCCTCTTGTTTTTTTCTAAGCCGTTTAGCTTTTTTTCCCGCTTCAAGATGTCGCGAGTCGGCGCTAATGGAAATTTTACATCCGACGTGTCGCAAATTTTTATCGGGCAAATGCCGTGTAATTAAACGGCGGGGGATATCTCGCAAACGACGGGAAAGAAATACGCGAGTATTAAAATAAGGTGGAGTTATTAGCGATACGAGAGTCAGCTAAATTTTCTTTTTCATTGCTTTTTCGTTAATTATCTTTACGTATATATATATTAACTGTTATAATAAAACGTACCGTTTTTCTTGTCTCAAAATCATTCCTGTTATGGAAACCTTCGTTATACTGTTTCACGATAAAAGTTATGTGCTTGTTATTAATCAACGGCAAAAGAATATTAAAATTTTTAATTATCTTTGGTTTCTCGCTACTTCAATTATTTTCTAAAGACGACTAGACTTGATTAAAATACATATTGCTAATTGAATGATATAATTCCAACAAAGGAATTAACGAATACTGGTTCCTGGAATATAAATACCCTGGTAGAATTTTCAATCTATAAAATGGCCATAAAAAATGGCCATTTTTCGTATATTAATGTAAACGATTTTT
>JAWWEO010013371.1:0-28100 GCA_035582975.1 Ormyrus labotus
TTCTATTAAATCAATGGTAGTGTCATTGAAGTAATAGAATGTCGGTTAAGTCAACTAAATTTTTTTCTCAGTGTATTATTTTAAAACGCACACACGTAAAAGTCGAGCGCGCGAACAGCTTAACTTTCCAGAAAAAAAGAAAATACTCGCCGCATTTCACCAACCCGCAGCCCGCGAGCCTTGGCACTTAAAAATGCCTGCCACATCTGCGGCATTCGAAATTGCCTAAACGCGGGGCGCGCGCGTCCCTCGAAAAAGCTCGGCTTGCACATCTGCCCGGAGCGTCTCTCTCTCTCTCTCGCTACTTCGCTCGTGCTCGGAGAGCATTAACTCGGAGCGGCTCGCTTTTCGTCGCTGTTTACCCGCGCGCCGCGCGTACAAGTAAGTAAAAGTCCCAGAGCGCTACGTGCCGGGATAAAAAGCCTCCTCCTCGCTCGATCTCCCGGCTCTCGGGCTGAATTTCGTTAAGAAAAAAGGAGGAAGAATCAAGGAATACGCCTAAGAACCCTCCCCCGCATCGAGTGTCCGCGCGCGCCCGACGCAGGAGGACCCTCGACGAGAGGGAGAGAGAGAGAGAGAGAGAGAGCAACGGATAAAAAATCCGCTGCTCCACTGGCGTAATTAAAACTTTAATACTGTAATTAGCCCCGGCATTTAAAAGCTCCTTCGCGAGGCTCCGAACGCAATTCCCTTCAATTAATACGCGGCTGCGAGTTGCGCCCGCGAGAGAGAGAGAGAGAGAGAGAGAGAGGCAGCCGGCTCTAATTAAGTGTGCGCAAGTGCCCCCGAGTACTTATCGACGTTATATTGACACTCTCCGAATTTTCGACGATCGATTTATCGCGCTGCGCGCTCTCTAATGGCTCGGCGTCTGGTTTTAGGAGGGAAAATATGCATCGCGCGTCGTTTTTTTTTTTTTTTTTTCGAGGGAAACGTCGAGTTCGGATTCTGGGTCACGAGACGAGGCGGATTTTTCGAGGCTTTAAAGCGATCTGTTTAGACGTTAGTTTTTTTCATTGGAGTTCCCGCGCGTTTCGGGTGCGGTGAATCGCGGCGCGATAAATAGAATCTGCGGGTAAACCGTAAATTGCGTAAATTAACAACGCAGCGCGGAAAGATTTAATTTTTTTTTCGCGCAACTTTGTCAACCGCAAGCGGTCGAGTGCCGCGGCCTCGGCAACTTTATCGGTTTTTCTTGGGTCAAAGATTTCCCTTTACGATTTTTTCCGCCCTCGATATCAAAAGCGGATAATATTCCTTTAGCCGGAGCTTTTTTCAAAAGGAGAGAGAGAGTCAAAGAAAACAACGGCCGCGCGAGTGTAAACGCAAAGCTCCCCGGCGGCTTTTTTTCGCAACGTTTCCAGGGGCGAATAAAGCCGCGGGCAAAACGGAAAAGAAAAACCGGTTCTTAATTGCCTAAAATTCAAATCAATCGCTTTGACGATCGAGTCCGCGTAAATTACCGGCTTATCAAAGCGAGAGCGATTCGGCTAATTATATTGAATTCGACAATGTAATCAAGCCGAGTATTATTACTGTTTGGTACATACTGTTTATACTGGCGGAGGCTTAGCGGCGGCCTGCTGGTGCTTCTGTTAATCAAGTAATTCCAGCTCGAATCCCCGCCTAATACCTATCCGGATTCCCGATTTGGCCTTTTAAGTGCCCGATTGACCTTAGCGGATATATATCCAGCGGAAATACCCCGGCGTATCGTATCTTATTTTTGAAACGGACCAGACGTACTCTCTGGCCTTTGATGCTGAAAATAATCAACGGCCCGTTAAGTTTTTATTTACAAGTATTTATTACTGGCAATATTTTCAAACAAAGAGATTAAATTGCTTAAATTGCAAAATCCGCTGCCAAAACTGCGTCGAAATATTAACGAAACAAGCTGTAAAACAATTATAAACAAAAATCCCATTTCCACTCAGGAGCCCAACCAACGTTTTTCCCCGCAATCAAACCAAAGCGACAAAGCCCCCTTTTTCAGGCATCGAGCGACGATCGATTCCCAAAAAGCCCTCTTAGAATCGTCGCGTCAGCCAAAAGCCTCCACTCTGAGGGAGAGAGAGATAGATCCACCGCAGAATCATCGAACGACTCGGCAACCGTACCGGGGGTAGCAAGTGTTTCATTGTCTGCGCGGCTGCATTCCCAGCTCCGGAGGATACATCAGCAGCCGCTGCTGCTGCTGCTGCGGCATAAGCAAACAGCAAAGGGGGTCGACCGCAGGCCTCGAGGTTCCTCCTCCCCCCCGCCCCCTTCCCCCCGTAGCCGCGCCGCAACAATGTCGATGACAGTGGGCCGTTATGCCTGGCACGCGGCCCCCCACCCCCCACCCTTCGATTCGCGATGCACGGATTCCGGGAGGAGCGCCCCCTAAGACCGCAGCGCCCTCTCCGTCTCTCGGTTCGCTCTCGCGATTTGCGGCGGCCGCCCTCGCGCGGCTGATTACTGATTAATTAAGGCAGTTTATCTGATTACCAGCCGCGGATCTTCGACGGCGCCTGGTGCGGTTTAAAGCCCGCGCAAATACAGCTGGGTAAAGGGGGCCGTGCCCCCAGCCAACTTACGCGGATATATGTATTATGCAGGCTCTGCACCCGGAACCAAGGATGTAGGATTATGTATTCTTCCGGGGCGGGGGGGGGGGGAGCAAGTTCGCGGAATCGATATGCAGGTGGGGGAGGGAAAAAAAAGCGCGGGAAAATTGAGGTGTACGCGTGATTGTCTCTTTCAGGGGGATATTGAATAAAAACGCGCGGAAAAGCGGAGCCCGAGCCGCGGAGTCGGATGGAACTTTTGCGGGGGAATGAAATTTAAAATCTTGGGTAAAGGTACGAGAGCGTCTGCTATCGAGACGAGAATTACGTTTTCTTACATTCTCCGGGAAGGTGAAATTGCGGGTCTACACTTTTACGAGGACTTTAGGAATATATTGACGATTCTTTTTTCCTCAACTGTTTGGAAATGGGAGAAAAGACAGAATAGCTACAATTTAAATAAAAAGGGGGTTTTGTACATTTTTCAGTAATTTTATATGAACCCGAACCCTCGACCTTTACCAAAATAGAATAAAGAAAATAAAGTATTTGAAGATACACTTCAAGTTATCCCATTATATTCCCATACAAACCGCCTCCTCCAGCGTTTCGCTGAATTCCGTTCCATTTAAAATTTCATCCCCCGCATTATATTCCCCCTCCCTCGCGCGCCGAGGATTCATTTTCTGTCAATAGCAAGAAATTCTTCTTTAACTAACTCTTTGTAGCGTCACGCGACTAAACTTTCTCCCCCATTCTTTTCCGCCATTATTCTGCTCCACATGTTGTTCGCCTCTCTCAATGGGGGGGATCGAGGCAACAATGCATCACCGGCCGGAAAGTCTATTAATTGTAAGTTAAAGCAAAATAACGCCGGATCCGAAATAATCCCGGCGGTTTTCCGAATTTTTCGGTAATTGAGGCGCGCGGATGGGGGGAGGGGGGCGAGAGAGAAAGGCATCGGCGCCGCTGCCGGAGGGGAGTCGAGTTGGCCGAGCGTAATTTATAGCCGTTGAATGAAGATAAACAGTCCCGCTCTGATTTCCCCGAGTCTAATCCGAGCGGAACATAATCTTCCTTGTACTATTTCAGAGCACTCGGCTCTATAAATCAGGGCATTACTCTCCAGCGGCGCGTTAAAATTCATTTTTGCTCTCGCTTTAAATTATTTAACGGGCGAGAGTTTTTCTTCCCGGCGGCACGCGCGTATGACCTGCTTGAATCGAGACGGGAGAGCTTTTGTATAGTTTGTGTAAAAGTGGATTCCGGTGTTAGTTGGGGGAGGGCGGCCGGGGATCTTCTGCTTGTCCCGCCGTTAAGGTCTTACGAAAGCTTATAAAGTTAGGTAAATTTAATGGGGGTTAATGCACGTATTACACTAGAATTTATGGGATTTTATGGGTTTTCGGACATTTTTTTTCTCGGGAAGAAAGGACTTGGGTAATTATATAAGACGTTTCATGATTAGGTGTATAATTTTCGGTTTACAGTTTCAATACAATTAACAACTAACGTATTTTAATCTAATTTTCTTCAAAGAAAAACAAAAACAACCAAAACTGAATTTAAACAAAGTTTTAAATGAAGAGAGTAAATAATTCAAGTTTTAAATTTCAATTAGTGTTAATTGCTCACGTTGTTATGTACCTCGTCTCGGAGCTGCCCGAGTCATTCAAGTAAAGAACAGGTTAGACTAAAGTGCAGAGTGCATCTCTAGACTTTCAGTATATCCGACCAGACATACAATTTGAACTTTCAGTCCAACTTTTCTAAAGAATTATAACAGACTGCTCCTTTAAACTCTCGCTTCGCGGCAGAAATAAACCGTCAGTCCCCAGGAAAAAAAAATGTTTTCCATCTTTTAAACCTCCAACTCGTCCCGTCGTAATCTAACGTGCACAAAAAATTCCTCGATTAATTCACGCAGCAGCCATTATACACCCCGAGAAAACCTGGCCTCGATTCCCCGAGCCGCAATCCCCTCGCTCAATTAAAAGCCATCCATCTCCTTAACATACCTCCCCGGGCCACGGCAGTCGCACAGTAATATAAACGGTAACAAGCGGCGCGGCGGCGGCCGTCAATGATAAAGCTCGGCCCGAGATTAGCATGTCGAGGCGTCAAAGCGCTTCGCGTTTAATTTCCTGTCTCGGGAGCGCGCTTGCGCGCTCGGCCGTCACGCGCGACTTCCCGGTAATTGACACGGAGCGGCCCGCAAAACTTTATATACTCCCGCCGCGCCGCGGTGCGTTACACGGAGCTCTCCGGGTGTACGTACGCGTTTTTTTTTTTTTTTCGTTTTCTGCCGTTCGGCCGACAGCTGCGCCGGATAGTGGCAAGCGCGCGGGGAGTACGCGGGTAAAAACGCGCTCTGTCGCTCGCCGGGAAAACCTCATTGACGGCCGCGATTCGATTATTGGAAGGGGGAACGTGGGTATTACGCGCGATTCTGTACTGCTCTCGATGCAGGCGGCTCGGGGAATATTATAATTATCTGTCGGTGGATGTATCGCTGGAAGGACGGGCTGGACGCGTGTCTTTGTGCGATTACGGGGTGTAATGAAGTTTTTCACTATCCGTGCGGTAATTTCGAGCTGATAAACGGACGGATTTCTTTGTCTGTGTGGAGCTTTTTTTATGCAAACCGCACTGTTTTTTTTTAGCACTTTTTAGTTATGTAGATTCCTAAAAACAAACTGATATGGAAATGCCAGTTGAATTTGGGTGTACACAAAGTTCATAAAATCTATTCAACAGATCTTTAAAGTTATTAAAAATCTGAATAATGACACTGTTGCGGTAGACATCACGCTTTTCACATGTTTTCATTTCAAAGCTAATATTCCCTTTAATCTTCTGATGAACCTACTCTATTTACAGATCGAACCTCGCGATAGCGAACAAATGCAAAAAATTATTGCAGATTAGACGCGTCCGTTTCTATATCTTTTGCACAGAACATATTTTTTCAACTAAATTACCCCTTTCTCTCTTTTTCTTTTTGCAGGTACGCCGAAATTTCAGCCGCTATTCACAGGGCCGTCCATTCAGTCCGCAGGTAATTATAGCGCGGATTTTAAAATTGGATTCCCTCCTCGAACGATTGGTAAGCCGCCCATCAGATCGAACAATCGATCGCGCGCCATAAATACTACTTCGGCCTTTTAATTGAAATCACATTCAACTAGTCCGAACCAATAAAGCTCGCCGCGCGCCGAAAAAAGCTCGATAAATTTCGGCGCGTATCGCGGGCAATAATGACTCACTTAAAACACCGACGCGGCGCGACATTTTCATCGGGAATCAGAAGCGCGACGGCGATCCCCTTTGTAAATAAATGCCTGTTTCGTTCGAAAAATAAAAAAAAAAAACGCGACTCTCGGCGCCTTGTTTATAATTTTCGTATCTGCCCCTGTTTGCTCTCGGCCGCGCGGCATTAATTTATTGATACACTGCGCATTTACGATTTTTTCCGCTGCGGCCTTGATAAAACACGGCCGCCTTCGCGAGTCCTCCCCCCCTTCGAACGCGCGAATATGTTTGACTGATCGGCGCTGCGCGTAAACGCCACGAGCGATTTATTAAATTACTCGAGAGTCGCTTTGAGTATTTAAAAATATTTTTTGTCCTGCCGCGGCCGCCGCGCGGCGAGAGTTGACTTTGCGCGGGAGGCGAATTGAACGAAATCTCATTTGCTTTGGGAGAATCGCGGGGAAGAGAGCTTGAGGTGTGCCGCGGGAATTTTTATGAGGGCGATTCTGTTTCTTTGACGCGACGAGGCTAATAGTCGGCCTTTGGAAAGTCGAATGTTGAATTCGTGATTTTCGAGTTAAGCGTTTTTTGCTTGTAAGAAACATTTATTTATAAATTTACGAAAATTTCTAAAGTAAACAATGTGCGATTAATTAAAAGTTAAAGCCTTCCGCAGAAACTATTGGAGCGAGTTTTTTGCGAAGCAAATCGTTCAGCTTGAAATTCACCCCTTTAGTTCCGCGGATGACTTACGGGGAGAGCGAAGGTGTTAAACTGGTAAACTTTCGGGCTTCGGGAAGCTAAATAAATGCCGGCTTCCTCGAAGTTGCTTGTTAAGTTTAATGAGCGTAAGTAATGCGATCGACAGGTGTAGAAAATATATACATTTTCATCAAGATTTCAATCTCGAAGTTTAGCCGCGCCATAATTTTTCGACCAAAAGTATCGATTCGCTTTGGCGAGGCGGCAAACTTGGGGGGGATATTAAGCGCTCAAGACGCGAAACTCTGCGCTTGATTATGATTTTGGGGCCTCTAACTTAATCACAATTTAGCGTTATTAGCGCATTAACTAAGTTGGTAGTTCGTCATAATTAGACCCGAATTTTGGTTGATCGCACAATGGAGCGATTGTAACTTTACAGCGCGGCTTACGGTAACTATACTTCAACCGTATAAACGCTTTATTATCTTTAAACGGGAACGAAAATTCAGCCAATTATCTAGTTTTATACTCCACGTCGACTAAATAAAAGGCAGATAATTAAAAAGCATTATTAATACAATAAAAAAACTGTTTACTCCAAAAACTACGGCCTCCTGAATGAAATTTTTATCAAACGCCCAGCAGCCAATCCCATCAGCAGTGAATTTCCCAGCTCGCGTGTGCAGCTTCCGCTATCGGCGTTAATTTTGCATCGAAACTTGCTCTCACCTGGAATAAGCTCTAAAAGCAGCGGCAGCGGCGGCGGCGAGTTTCGCTTGTATATCAGCCGGCGCGCAATGTTAATAATATCCCGGTACGGCGCCGTAACCGTAGCAGTGATTTTTACAGCCAGCTGTTGCCGCCGAGTCCGACGCCTTTTTCGCCCGCGTATAAGCGGGGAAAAGGGCTGCTGCTGGGTGCACCTTTATTTCGCGCGACCGACGCGCCGGCTATTGTTTCTAGCTTTTATACCGCCCCGACCGGAGAAATTGTTATTGCTGCGCGAGGAGATTCATAAATTCCGCGGCTTCACCTGTTGTTGCCGAGGAGGTTTCTTTTAACGAGAATATGGGATTCTGCCAAAATTGGGCAGCTGGCCGGGAGGGGGGAGAAATTTTTATGGGGCTCACCTGCTTGCGGGTTTGATTGTGTTTTTAAGAAGTCTTGCTTGGGGAGCTTTGTGAAGAAATTACGGTCTGTAGTCGGTGAAACGAGTGAAATCTTATTGCTAATAAAATAATGTATGTACCTTTGAACGGTTAGTAGATTGAAAGTACTTGTAAAGAAAGAAATTGGCAGTGATACTGAAAAAAAGAAGATTGTGTATTAATAAAACATATTTGCCCGGTAACAAAGCAACAAGTCATGCACAAACACTTCCCGTATACTCCATTGAAAAATAACGCGGCAAAGTGTTAAAACGCATCCGCAAGCCCGACAAAAAGTGCCCCGACGCGCAATAGATATCAAAAGCTCGACCGTGAAAGCAGCTCCGCAAATAAACTCGAAAAAGAGCGTAAAACAAGCCGGGCAGCAGCAGCACCTTCCTCGCAAATTTAGGCAGCCCTGTTTACAAAACCACAGGCGATAGAAATCCTCCACCCCCCGTCGCAAAAACTCCAATACACGTCGAGCGACGGCAGCAGCAGCAGCAGCAGCAGCAGCAGTCCAGACGGCGCAAATTCGGCGCATCGCGATCGAGCTCCGCGTCTGACAGGTCATCCGTCACTCCGCTCTCTCTCTCCTCTATCGAGGATTTCGCGCGAGGATGGTGCTAATGCACGCTCGACTTGTTATGCGGGTGTCGATATCAGACGATGCTCAGCCAGCTGACGCGCCCGAAGGAGCCCTCCGCCGCCTACGGCGGGGCTTTTAATTCCGAGTCGCCGGCTTTTAAGCCCCCGATTTCGAGGCGGCTAAATGAAATTATTCATTTCGGGGCTTTGTTGCCGGGAGAGACAAATGACGCGCGAGAGGAGCGAGCGCAGCTCCGGGGGAGAGACGGCAGCAGCTCCTTTTGAGCGACGCGCCCGAGGATCGTTAATCATCGCTAACGAACCGAGTTAAATAAATTTTTCGAGGCTCGAAGCGACGGGATGTATACCGGCGAGCGGAATTAGATAATGTCGGTGAAAAGACGCGGCCGCCATTGTTGCCCGCGGCGTATTCGCGCGTTAAATCTATTTTGCTGTATATAATGACGAACAAAGGGGGAATCGTTCACGGGCGACTGGTTTTCGGGGATTTTACAATGGTATCGTTTTGCGATCAGGGGTACTTTGTGTGCGACAGTAACGGCGAGGTGGAAAATTAAAAAGTTGACGTTATAAATTTATTAATTATAAAATGTCCGGGTTCTGGACGTAAACAAATGTTGGCATTAATTAAAAATAAAGTTTAATTTTTAAAGTCGACGCGAAAAGCTGAAAATTTAAACAAATTTTATTTGCCGGAAACTCGACGTTTTCGAACAAAAGCAGCAGTAAGCTTTAATTACACTTGGAGAAACAGAAATCAATCAGTTACACTTCCTCCTTCGCTTCAATCAACCTAAAAGCGCTTTTACCGCAAAAAGATAACTAATCAATTAGCAGAAAAATAAAGTTATAAATCAAGCGGGGCCAATAAGCGCAAGCCGCACTTTTCAATAACAAGGCGCTTATCAGCAAGCACACATAAATTTCTCTCGATCAAGTTCTCTCTCTCTCTCCCGGCGCATCGCATAATTATTAAACGAGGCCGATTGGCACTCGAGGGAGGAGAGCGAGAGACTCTGTATCTATACCGGACGGGAGCGCAATCACTTGGTCTTTGTACCCTCCAGAATCCCTCTCTGTGCACACACGCGCATATCGATCGCCCTGAGGAAAGGGCAAGGTTCATTAGGGCGGGTGCGACGCGACGAGTATATACAGCCCGCCGATGATTATACGTCGCCGCCGCCGTCGCGTGTAAATACTTTTATGAGCCCGAGCCCTTTTCACCGCTGATATGTATCAATGAGAGATCGCGACAAAGCAAACGAGCCGTCTAATGAGCGGCGCGAGCTCTTTTCGACTCCGCCCCGACGAGACAATGCAGGTGTTTAGCGACACTCTGCCTCGAGTGCATTTCAGCGATACGCAGCCGACGCCGCCGCCGACGCCGCAGTCGAGTCTTCTTTCTCAATTGTCCCCTCGATGGGAATTATTTATTTGTCGAGTGAAAGCCGAGTTTTATCACGCGCTCAAATTAAACGAGATTCAGCTTTTCATTGCTTTTATTTTCGTACACAATCTTACAAAAACAGTTCTTGTCAATCTATGCTACCTAGATTTCTTAAATAAACATAAAGTCAGAAACGTTGATGTTTGAGTAAAAAAATAGGAGTACAAAAGTATTACCTAAATAAATAAAAAAAAAAATCTTGGATTTAGACAAACTTGTCTAATTTGAGCCACAGATTTTCCAGAGCTTGCGTTGTTGCATTAAAAACAGCCTTAGGAACATCTTTCAAAGATGTTAAATCAAGCTGCTTCTTTTCGTTCAGATTAAATGCTAAAAGCTCTTTTAACGCAAAGAATTTCTGCAATATTTTAAGTTTCTTAATTACAAACTCCTGGTGGTCATTATAAATGGCATCTTTCTGCTGAAGAAATGCCATAAATTCTTCAACTTCTAAAGGAAGGCTATTCCCTGACTTATCTCGCAAAACCACAAAGTAATGTTTTCTGTTTTTAGAATCAATGTCAACCTGTATGAATTCGGTCCTAAAAGTAACAAAATTTATGGCTTAATTTCCTACCCCAATACTAATCATTACTTAATTGCTTTAAAATTTATAAATAGTTTTATTGTACAAAATCAAAGGACTTACTTTATCAGCGTCTTCTTAAACTTTTGTTGAACAGCAATTGGCACTTCTGGTCCGTAAGTACTAAGCACTTCTAAAGCTTCTATAGGAAATTCAGTACAGACCGTTGGTGTAGCAGGATCCTTTTGAACATATATTATCTTGAAAAGATATTGAGAATCTTCTAGATTTGGTGTGATCCTATAGCCATAAGTCAGAATCTTTTTGCCATCAGGGGTTAGTGCAAAACATGTGTCATTATGCGACTTGTCATCCAAAGCCACTTTTATTACTTGCTTTCCTTTCTTGGTCAAAGATGCAGGTGCAGTTAACTTAGCTTTCCTAAAATTTCCACATTCTGTAAGCTTCTCACGCAAACTAAACTATAAACGCACAGAATTATAGAAAAACTTACGACTTTTTGATGGTAGCCAACGGCTTTTTTGCATCTTTTACTCGCGGCGAGTTCTTTTTACGTTTCACCACTTGCAGCTTAACAACTTTCTCTTGCTTCTGGTTCGCTTTCTGTGCCCTGCAACACAATCAAACCCCGAAAAATCAAAAAAGCTTCCAATCGCACGTGCCTCGAGTGTGAAACAAAGAAAGCCTTCGACGCGGGAATCTCCATTCCCTCCGAAAAAATTGCTGCGTCGCTTGTTTACAGCGCGATAAATAGCACGAAAGGACAAAGGGAAGACAAAGGCATTGTATATACTTACTTGGGCTTGGCCATTGTTGAAAAAGGTGCGAGAAACGAGAAGATCGGTGAAAATGACGGATCGTCGAAACGATAACCGCGCCGGGCAACAAAGCAATGTCGCGAGATGAGCGGCGCGCTCCTGCAGGAAAAACGAGTCACGAGAGAGAGGGGGGGAAAGTCCTCCGAAAGCTAGATAGGGACTTTCGGCGGTTTTCGCGGTAGTTTGCGGCCACGAATCGCGATGCCTCAAGTTTGTTGGACGATCGAGTGTTCTTGAAAATATTGAATAGGCTTCCCGCCAAAAGGGAGTTGGCGCTGAGGCAGAGAAACTTTTCAGAGGTGATAAAAATTGTGTGATTAATCAGCGAGTATCTGTAAAGGTAAATTGTATATTGTTATTCTGTAGATTTTAATATTGTCCAAAAAGATTTTGTAATTGTAAAGTTTATTGAAGTATTTTCGTTTCCCAAATACGTTACATCGATATTAAATTTTCCAAGAATTTTTTTTTAAATTTAAATGTTGGAATTTTTTAAAAAATGTTTAAACTTGCGTGTAATAAATCGTTACGTAATATTTATAAAATGCATTAATTTCATTTAATGGTGTGTAAATTAAAATGATGAATTACTGTACACGAATTTTTTTCATAAAAGACCACCTTAACTTAATAAATAGAGTAAAGACACGTAACATTCACAATATTACTTGGACGTAACATATTTACGCTAAATTGTGTAAAATTTATGCGTTTAATACATTAGCATCGTAAAACAAGCCGAATACTTTTATTGCATAACAGGTTTCGTAATCTTGGGGAGGGTGGAAAAAACATAAAGTTTTATCGCACTACTTATATTCGGTATATCTCGGGAAAAAAAATTGTAAATGAGAATTCTGTAACATTCATTTCAATTTTACAACAACAAATATTGCAAAAATAATTATTTGTTTACAGAAATGTCAGATTTGGTTTTGTTTTATAAAACTCCTTTATAATTCATTGAATGCTTATATTTTATAACGAACCATAAATTAGCAAAATCTTAAATCGTAATTTTGAAAGTCTGTTTCGTGTTCCACTAAAAAATTATTACGCAGAAACCCTGAAACCTCGCCTCTAAGCGCAGCATAAAAAATTCACAATAATTATATTACAAACAAGCGAGAGCTCTACAGGAAAAGTCCCGACAGAATCTGCAGAAAAGTCAGTTCTCGCATCGCTTTATGAAAAATGAAAGAAGAAAAGAGCTCGGACGGCTTAATACGCCGGCAGTTCCATTTTTCCACAAAGGAGAGGCTGGCTCTCTGCGCGGCAGCCTCTCGCACTGCACACATCCTCCTCCGTATCCGCGGCAGGCAGGCGGTGAAAAGAGAATCATATCCGCGGGGCATTATATTATATCAATTCCGGCTTCGGGGGTGGCTGAATAGCCTGTGCGAGGGAGTTACCGCTCGGCGGGGCAGGGAGCGGAGCTGCGAAAGCTAAATATAAGGATGAAGGATGAATTCGTACAAAGTTGATTGAGCTCGTGAATCCCGAGGCAACTCGGATATATATAGGCGGGCGCGGGGCGCCGCGCCGGGCTTCAAGGGGTAATTAAAAGCGATAAACGCCGCTTTAACCTATACGCTCGGCTGGCCGCATTCGCGGAATATAACCCCTCCTCCCCTCCTATCCCGCTAGCAGAAGCCGCGGCGTCAAATTGAACGCGCGATCGGGGAATTTGAAATTATGAGGAGCAAGAGAGGATAAGCTGGATTTTCGCGGCGCCGAGCAGCTGCTCTCTGGCTTCTTTCTCGCTCGAAAGTAGATATTGGATCAAAGCTCGGCGCGATTTTCGACACAATCTGCCCGCGGAGAAAGCGGAGATCTGATTGAAATTTTGGCAAGCTCCGAGCGATGGAAGGGTAAGTGCTCGTATATGCGTCATGTAAAAGCTCTCTTTTGTAAGGATTTCGTTTTTCTTCTCGGTGGGAGGAAAGGGAAGGGGGTTCGACGATTTTTTTTTCTTGTTCTTAGAAAATACTGTCCATTATCTTTGGACGCGGATTTTCATGGTACTTATTCTTAATTTTGGTATAACTTTTGAAAGAACGTTTTTAATCTTTTTTAATCGATAGGATTCGATCTCACCTTTTGCAATGAATATACAACTTGAAAAATTAGTCAGCTGATTTTTCGAACGAAATAATGCAAAGGGACGAAGTTGTCAATAATGCTTTATCAAAAAATACAACATTATCGATAACATTTCCTCGGAAAGCATTTTTCTCGCAAAAAGCTGCTTTTTCCCCAAAATCCCAGAAAATACACCCCGTTCCCGTTTGTTCAACGTGTACGGAAAGGGCACTCAACAAATTGCAACAATAGCCTCGCCGCTGGAAGCAACAGTAAATACGGTATAGAACGTGTCCGGCGCTATTGGCGCAGCGCTCGATTTACTTAACCTCCTGCAACTTCTTCTCTCGGACTCGCTGCAATTTAAACTGGAGCAGGCCATATTCCAGGGGGGCGGGGGAGGCGCTATTTGACAAACTGTCGAACTACGTGCGACCAACTAAACGGCTCGGCGGACGCTATTCTCGTCACGCTCCGAGCCTGCCGGTATATACACCGCTCGAAGAAAAGTGTATATCTTTGCGGACGGTCGGGGGGTGTTTTGTCGCTGCCCGGGAAAACCGGGGCTTGATTAAGCTGCCGGTTTTATCGCCTCGCGTTTCGGGTTTTTTGGTTTATCGAAAACGATTGGGAATCGTATAAATGTGCAGCTGTTTCGGTGTATTAAAATGAAACATCGTCAAGTTTTTTTTTAGTTACCGAACATTAAGTTTTAAGCTTCTTTTAAAACATTTGAATGCCTTCGTTCGCATTTATACGAGCGCATAAATGTTCGAGCTTACCTGAAAAAGCTCGCATTCAGCATGCATTTGAAAAAACATTCTGCAAAAGTTAAAAATACGAGTGTTCTTTGGATTCAGTTGATTTGTGTCGCTTAAATAAACGCCGCTCGCTTTGAACCGTTAAAAAAAAAAAGAAAAACGTCTCAAATTCACTTGGAAAAAAAGCTCCCGCGCCGTCACAATTAGAATTCATTGCCCTCCTGAAAGGATTAGTCCTTTATTTTTAATTCGAAAAATCAGAAACCCTCGTCGCATTATGCTCCCTGTGCCCCTCGTAAGAGCAGAATCCCCATCAATGACTCGCGCAAATTCAGCCGCATTTAACGTCGTTTTCACCGCGCGACTTTAAAGCCCGCCTTTGAAGCGACGTCAATTTAGCATCCGTATCCGTTCAGTCCTAAAAAACCGAGGAGCGATGAAACGAAGAATAGTTACAAAAGTTATAGATAGCTGGCGAGAGAGAGAGAGAGAGAGAGAGAGGCAGGCCGCGGAGCGTAAATAAAAAGAAGAAAAGCCGAGGCAAGAAAATCGGGCTCGGAAAAACGAATTCGCTCGAAACGGCATTCCTCTCTCTCTCTCTCTCTTGCTTTGAAAAGAATATATCGCTGCGTAGGTAGGCGGGGCGCTGAATGCAGCGGCGTCGAGCGCGGGGGGCTGCTGCAGCAGCAGCAGCAGCAGCGGCAGCGAGGCGTGCTTTGTGCCTACTTTCTCGTCCCTCGTATAAATAGGCCGCGTCGAGTGTCGTCGCCGCGCTCGCGCCTTTGTCGAAAAGCGACGCGGCGCTTTACCTCGGGGAGAGCGAGAGAGAGAGAGAGAGAGAAAGCTGCGAATCCGCGCGCACAGCTTTCGCGCCTTTGAGCTTTCTCGCGGGCGCGAGCTTCGAAAAACTAATGGCGTCGATCTTTTGCCGAGTTTTTATAGTTTTCTCTCCCGTCGCCTTGTAATTCTGGCCCGGGCAAAGCTTTGACTTTGTGTCGCCGCTGCTGTAAATGTCAACTGCACCCCGGCTGTGTGTTTCGAAACCAAAGCGAGGCGCGCGCGATTCCGTGCAGTGTGTGTGCGTGCGTGCGCGCGTTGTGCCGCCACGGCGCGCGCGGGAGCTTTTAATTGAATGCGCCGGGCGTGAGACGCATCCGAGATGCGGGATGAGTCGGAATTGTGTCCTTATCGAAATCCGAGTGGCTTAACTCGGCCCCACCGAAGAGAGATTTGCATCCGATTGAGGGAAGCGCCAAAAGTGTTTGAGCAATTTTCCTGGTTTCTTTTTTTTTTTTTTTTTTTTATTGCACGACGGTCTCGTCGTCGCGAGTCGAGTCCTTTAATTATTTTAATTTGCGGCACAAGCGCTTTCGTCTGCCGCTTGGATTTGTTTAGCGAGAACTCGCCGCTTAACTTTCGAGGAAAAGTTTAATTTCTTTTTGCGGTCTTTGGCTCGAATGTTAAGGCAGAAAACGTGCCAGTAATTAAACGTGTTTGCAATTTTCTTTCCGTAATTTTGCAAATTTATCTCTCTCCGCCTCGGTCTCGAGATAATAATATAAACTTTATTAAGCCAAAAAAGAACGTGCTTTATCTCGGCTCGCAACCTAATTACCGTTGTAAATCAATCACGCAAAAAACCTCGTTTCCACCCCGCCGCAACAATTAAACCCCGCAGGACGCGATTTAAAAGACGCGAAATCCCTTTAATCCCAATGAAACGCAAAGCTACGACTCTCTCTCGCCGACATGACGAACAGCAGTAAAAATATATAGACTCGCGGCGCGCACTTCCTTACAAGCTCGCGCAAAAAACTCGGTTCTCGGAAAAAAACAGAGAGCGAGAGAGAGAGAGAGAGAGAGAGAGCAAAGAAAGAGATCCCGGCCGGGATTTCGAGATTCCGTTAGCGAGACACAGACACACACGCAAGAGCCTCGGCTCGGCAAAAAGGCGAAAAAGGGGGAGCCGACCCCTCGACTTCTCTCTCTCTCTCTTACACCCCGAGGGGCTCGACTTGTGCGCGCGAGGCGGAAGGGAAAATCTGCCGCTTCCTCGAGACGACGACTTCGGCTCGATTTGCGGCGGGCTTTTCTCCCGGCTAATAAGCGCCGCTGCCGCGCGGCTTAAGCCGCGCGACGAGCGATCGGGGATTATTTACTCGGACCGACTGATGACCCGAGCCCCGGGCTAAGCCTAATTTCTCGGGGATCTTGTCAAAGGGAAGGTCGACGACGCTGCTTATGAACGACGGAGGACGCCTTTTTCTTCTTCTTTTTTTTTTTGGAGCTGATTGATGGACGAATCGCGGATTCGGCTTTGAGAGGTTGTCGTGAGATTTCGGATGTGACTTGGAGATTCCGGGGAGAGGAGGAAGGCAATCCGTCTTGCTCGTTGTTCGGCGGGGAGTGACGGGGAGACGTCTGACGGTACAATGACGGTTGGCGAAGTCGAAAAACATTGCTTTCATTTTTATCGATTTTTAGAAACCGAGGAAGTCGTACAAGTTTTAAAAGAAGCTCGAAGGGGTTGGCAGTCTTTGAACTTCTTCTCTGGATACTATTTCGCTGAAACTGAGGAAACTAAATGCCGGTAAAATCTGCTGAATTTTACGTTTCTTCAGTTTTTAATCAACAATCGTCACCTCGTATAACACTCCAAATTCGCAGGCAAATAATCTTTTTTTTTTTTTTATTTTAATTGAAAAACGGCAGTAAAAGCGGCCAAATTCAAGGGGCCTCACTCGCCTAACCCACTTACAATCGCGAGAAACAAACGAGCTCCCAATGCGCTTCGATTGCATCAAGCCGCTTCTAATTAAAGTCCCGCAATGATGTTGATAGAAAATAATTCGATTTTCATTTCATCGAGGAGGAGGGGAGGCGACAAGGGCGCGCGCGCGCGCGCGACGTCACATTTAAACGGGGCTGCTCGGACAAACTTCTGCGCAATCAGCGAGGTAATCCAATAATCCCGCAGCTCTCATTGCCTCCCCCGTACGATAATGCAATACACCCGGCCGATTCGTTCGTTTCGCCCGAAGCGAAACCGAGCGAACGTTTTTCCCCTGTTTTTGAGGTTATCGCGCGCCAAAAGAAAAAAAAGGAAGGGGGTAACTCTTCGCGGAATCCTCGTTAGCGACGCTCGTTTGTTCGCTTCGGGAAAAAAGGCTTAAAATTCGAGGTTACGTCCGCGGCGTAAAACATCCGAATTTCAAGAAAACGTTGTTAACGTTAGAGCGGCGTTTTCTCTCGCCGCGGGGGGAATTTATTGCGGCGCGGTCTGCTCGCGGCGAGCGCGAAAACAGCGAGCGCCTAACCGGAAAGATCGTTAAACGCGGAATTTTAAGGACGCGCGCCCGGCATTATTAATAACCCTCGTAAAGTCGCCCGGGAGAAAGAGGGAAAGAGAGAGAGTCGCGCTCGATCTCTCGAGATCGGAATTAAGCAGTAAACGCGGCGATTTATGGAAGGGGCGCCGGAAATCGAGACAGCGAATTTCCCCTGTCGAACGCGAGAACGCCCTGTGAATCCCCCGGATATGCGCACGGCTTCCTTCCGCTGTTGTTGTAAGACGGCGAGCGGCGCTTTTATGTCGATCGTTCGCATGGAAATCCGGTCCGTCTGCGTCTGTCTCTCCTCTGAGCCCCTCTCTGATTTTTATCGCCTCGATTTAACCCTCCGCGGCGCAATTCTAACCCTCCCCCAAACGCTTGTAATTGCCGAGCTGCTCTAGATCGAGTAAATAAATAAAAGCTCCGAGTGGTTTTCCTCGGGGGATCGGGGCTTTACTGGGTTGTCCTTCGTAAAATTCAGTTAGTAGATTAGTGTAATGAAGAACGATAAAAATTCTTTTCCATTAGTGTTTTTGGGTATTTTATTGGGAAAAGCTTTTAAATTAAAATTTTGGCTTCTTGCGTCGAATTAAAAAACCAATCACGTGGAGCTTTAAAATGCCGGGCTCGATCCAGCCGTAACTTTTTTTTTAAGATAAAAACCGAATTTTACGCTCGCAATTTCAAATTTTTATACATTATAAAATTATACGAATCCAAGCGGTTTTCAAGAAAAACCATAAAAACTCGCAGCGGACGTTTTTTACCGAAATTAAATCCACTTAAATAAGGCATTAAATACGCGGAGCCGCCAATTTCCCCTCTCTCGGAACAAAATATTCGTAAAATTTCAAAGTTCGAGACCCCCCCTGTACGCGAGGCGCGTAATAAAATCCCGAATTTCCTCGAAAAAGAAGCTAGAAAATCAAGCACTCATTACACCCTCGCGCGGCAAAGAAGCTCCCACATCGCGCGCCAAAAAAAGGACGAGAAACGAGTCCCGCGCGCGCTCGGATTGAAAGCGCGCTCATCAACAATTTCAGCTGGCGGCGCTTTATTTCGCGCGAAAGCGGCGGCAGTTGATACGCTTAGAGTCCGGGACGCCTCTGATTAATACAATTTGACATGGTATAACGCTGACAGAAGAGGAGAGAGAGAGAGAGAGAGAGAGAGGGCTGCGCGAATAGAAAAGAAGGCAATTAAGCCTTTGAATTCGCGGCGGCGCGTCGCCGCTTTGTTTGCGTGTAAATGAACCTATTTTATTTCAGACCTAGTTAGTAATTTCGGTTCGTTCCGAGAGGGAGCTTTATCTCCGAGCGGGGTGTCTGCATTTACATCGGCCCCTTCGAGCCCCGATTCAGACAAATTAAACCCCCCTCCTCTCTCTCTCTCGCTCTCTCTCTCTCTCTCGCTCTCGCGTGCATTTTAAATATTTTCCGCGAGCCAAAGGACCTTTGTGGCCGGATGGATGGATGGATGGATGGATGGATGTACGGCGGCGATAGAGAGACTTTGTCGCTTTTTTGCAAACGGGTTTTCTCTCAATGTCGAGCTTTCTCGTTAACGATACGTCCGCTCTCTCTCCCTCTCTCGGCGAACTTATTGGTCAAAGGTCGGCTGATAAAGCTGCCGGGGTACTTTGGAGTTTGGCGGGAAAAAAATTTTTGTTTTTTCAGACTTAGGTTTTCTCTGCGCTTCAAATTAAAAAGAATCCCGACGAGCGCGCGCCGCGATGCGAGCGAACGAGACTGAGTTCTACCAGCAGAGATATGCGCACTGAATTGGGGAACGGGATTATCCCTTAAATAGGGGAGTTAATTAAGCGAGCTGATGTACTTTGTCACCTTATGTTTTTAATGAAAAGAAGCTCCCTTATTTACAGCTTTCATAAAGCTGCTCGTTGGGTATAACTAACGGACCACCTGTATTTCTTCTCAATTGCCTAATTTACGTATAAATTATTCCAAATTGCTTACATCCATTCTGATTTAAACAGCCGTATTAAGCCGTAAAACAAAAAGTTTCCGACCTCAACCCAGCGAAATAATTGACAAGTGAATCTGAATGGGAACCGTAATGTTTCGGCGGCTCCAGTCTTCCGTCGAATAAATTCTCATCAAGAATCTATTGAATTTAGCATAGATTCCCGGTCCGCGAATAAATTCGACTTTAAAACTTGCAGACCCCCTCCGACACAATAAATCTTAAAAATCCAGGGGCTCTAAAGTCCAATTACGCTCATAATTCCCCGCGTCTTGCGGAAGAATAATGGCCCGCGGCCCCGATTAAGACGAGAATGCGTTATCGAATCGGCGGCGCTCGCCGAGGCGGAGGAGGCGGAGGGAGAGAAGTCAATTAAATCCGGTTCCGCTAATTATTCCGAGGCCCAGACAATAACCCGGGGAGTCCGCGCGGAACTTGAAGCGCTAATTTTTCCATCGATATTATGCCGCTTTAAACACTCGCCGGCTGCGGGGGGAGTAATTCCACTTGAGACCGGGACAATGGCTGGCCGCACTTCAGCTGCTACGAAAAAGTGGAGAAGAAGCCGGTCGGACTCGATAATCCGCCAAAGATCGGATGGGATTCTAATTTTCGCGAGCTTCGGGAGTACGGTTTGTATGTATATAGCTAGGCAGGTTCTATTTTGGTGAAACTAATTGCAAGCTGGACTTCAAATGAAGGGCTCAACGGCTATTGAAAGATGAGGGGTTTTTATGAAATGTCAAGTCTGCTTTTTAAGTTTCTTGCCTAGAATTGTTAAATCGATGACATTTTACTTTTAAATTGTAATTTATTTTACTTTGCAAAATAGATTTAAAGTTTAGAAAGACCGTTTACTTTTATCGTTTGCTTACCTAAAAAGGATCATGCCTTGTTTATCTTGGGACAAAGACCTTCTATACACATATAAAATTCTGCAGTATTATAGAATAATTCAATTTGGCTTTTCATAAATTAATTTCATCGTCAATACATCGACCACTCCTTAAAACTTATTGCTTCTTCCAAAACACCATATATAAATAATTCGTATTTCCCCATCTTAACCGACTCCACCCTATAATTAACCCCTAACTAAAATAAAAACTCAACCGTACCCCTTCCCACTTAGCCTTCCTCCGCGGCGGTAAATAATTTGCATAAACCATCGGCTCTTTTACAACATCGTTCCCGTATCGACAGGCTCTCGAGGGCAGTATTATATATATATATATATATACACCCCGCGACTCGGCGCCAATTTCCCAGACTCTTGAACTCAGGGGGCGGCACTTGTGCCCGACGACCGCGTGACTTATTATACGCTCGGCGCATGAATCGACATGTCAAGGCGCGCATTGCTAACACACTTTCTTGTTAATTGCGGTTTTAATTACTCGATGAGGAGAGGACGACGTTTTCCTACTCCCCCGCCGTCTACCCGGGCGCTCCGGCATTATTCTGGATTATGCGCTCTCTTCCCCGGTTAATTTTACCCCGCGAGCTGTTTTTTTTTCTCCCTTCCTCCGCCGATGCTTTAAGATCGGAAATTAGAATCAGTCGGGTGAATGACTGGTTCTAATCAGGAGATTGAACTGTTCTGGGGGAAGTCGCGGCTTTTTTATGTATGCTTTTTATACGCGCTGGGGGTATTTGTGTTGGATGAATGCCATTGACTAAGTGAATGTTCTTGGATAGTTAATGATGATGAGGTTAATTACGGGGCTGAATGCAAGGAATGAGTAGTTTTGCGTCTCAAGAGCTTTTTTTACTTGGTTTTCTAGTTTAGCGCGAAAATGATGTGATTAAAACGCGTAATGATTTCTTTGTTCAGGCTCTAAAACAAAAAAAGTTTCTGTTTATCTCCAACTACTTACTCAAGTCGAGTTGAAAGAACTTTGTCTTACAGCTTTATAAATGAGAGTGTGAATATATGTATAGACCCGCGAGGCGCAGATAAAAAGAAGGGGTAAAAAAAGGTTACGTCTGTAAAAACCGAGTGGGAGAACCCGGAAAAGTTATTTTCCGCCGAGAACGAGTTTGTAAAAGCGTTCTGTTCGCATCAAACTAAAATTACTTGCATCAGACCTTCGCCCGTCAAACCCTTGTGTACTTTACGAGATTAACCATTTGTTTAAATGGGATATTTTTTGCTCGAAAGTCCTACATTTCGTTTCTTGTGTGAACTGCAGATAAGATAAGTGGAATTCTACTTGTGTGTTCCGTGTTATATTAATAAAGTGATAAATCAAGTGACAAAGGCAAAGATTCATCATTCTAATTGACACATCAGACGTAATATGAGTATTATTGGAATACTTGATCATTGGTGCATAAAAACGTCTGTTTCTGAAGCAAATCAAAACTAACATCCAAAATAAAATTTTTTACAAGATTTTTTGACTGCTTAGATATTTGACTAGCAACAGTACACAGAGATAGTGGCCATAATAACATTTGGCATTTTAAATACTAAAAAAATGCCAAGTTGCTTAAAAGAATCAAGTAAATTTTACTAACGATTTTTCCCCCGAGTACCAGCATATTGAAAGAAAAATCAACAGAAAGTGGGAATAGTTAACTTTTAATAGATAAGCAACCTTTATTTGAAAAGCTCCTGAACTGCGCGCAGGTTTCATGTTTCCCCATTCATCCACCAACAATTCACCCAGTAAAATAGCTCCTGCGCATGAAAGCTACTTGCAGTGTCAGCGTGAATTCGAATTTTGAGCGAGAGCTTGATACGCCGCTGAAAAGAATGCGGGAGACAAAGGAGGGGGAGAGAGGCGAGTGAGATTAATGAGGCTCGATTTATCAGAAGCGTAACGGATAAATACAATTTCAAACTTCCATCGCGGCAATAATTATTATGAATGTGCCAGGCAAAGGGAACTTCTATCCGGCCCATTTTTCTTGCAAGCTCGAAATTACAGACGATTACCTTACAGGCTTACCTCCGCTGCGAGGCGCTTTTGTACCTTTTTGTCCTTTTCCTCGCTCGGAAAGGATTCGCTCAAAGGCTAAATAATCTTATTTGGAACGGAGACGATCGATTTCTGGTGGTTTAATTGGAGACTGGCGGAAAGGCGTGGTGGTAAAAATTTCGTACGTTTCGGGGTCTGACTATAAAGTCGAGGCTTGTATACTTGGTTTCTGTAAATATTCCACCTTTTTGCTAAAGTTTTGACTGTCGCGTTCTTTAAACAACGCTCAAAAGTCAGCTGCACTTAACTTTATTAATTGTTGAAAAAAATGTTGCAGTTTTACTTTTAATTAAAGCAAATCCGTTTTATCCAAACTTATATTATACAGAGGAAACTTCCCTAGTGGAAACTGAAAACATTTTTGAAGTAATTAATGGCCAGTTTTTAACGGCAAAATAGTTAACGGCCATAAAAGGGGAATAAAATGTGTCCATTTTTCGTACAATAATAATGTAAACGTTTTTTCCCATCTTTTCAAAGCATTAAAAATGGAATCATTTCTGCAATTGCTATTTTTTCAGTATTTCCAAGCTAGTTTTATTGGCTTTAGATACCTAGAAAAGTTCTAAGAATTGGAGCGAGAAAATGGCGACGAGACGAAATTAATATTTTGTTTTAATTTCTCAAGGAAGGACAATTGCAAAAGTTCAATTACTTTAAGCTATCCATAGCATTTAGATGTTTTTTACTACATTACTGAATAACTGAGAACGGAGACTGAAGTGTATGACCCGAGAATTGGCCATTTTTCATGGCCATTTTATAGATTGCAAATTCTACCAGGGTTGTAAAAAAAAAACAAAAAAAAAGGGCGAAATGAAACATTTTGTTCGAACTTTGCAAGCGGATAAAGGAAAATCCGATGGGCAGACAATATTTTTGCTGGTATTAAAAAAAACTTTTCTCGGTGAACTGACGAGCTAAAAATGCATGAAAGCGAATTGAATAAACAAATCGCGATGAGCCCACTCGTTCCAAAAAGCTGCTCCTTATTTTCCGAAAAATAAATCTATTTTACGGGGGAGTCAATTTCGTGTAACTGCGTTCGATGCCGCACGAAAAAGCGGTTAACAATTTTGCGGGATTTTTCTAGCGCAGCGCTTTTTCCGCCTGTAATGCAATTTAAAAAAGTGTGCTTCCCTATAAAGCTTTTTTTGGCCAGTAAAATTTCCTTTTTTTATTTGCTGAAAAAATGAATTAAATTTACACAACTACATGCGGAATTTTTACTGGCTCAAAGGAACTTTATACTTACGTACAATTAGCGCAATATTCTTAAATCCACGCCAAGGAAAAACTGTCCCCGCAAATAAAGCAATTTATATTAAAATTTGTCCAGCCGCAATAAACGAAAGCTCCCTCTCTCTCTTGTCCAGCGAGCAATTCAACGCCCCACAAAAGCCATCAGCTTTCCCGAAGACAAATACCGATATGAAAAACATTCCTCCCCCTAAGTGTATTAAAGACAAGCATCCCGAAAATTTCGGTCAAAGCCATCATCGGCCTCGCTCCGCAACAACCGGACGCAAGAGACACGCGCCGGGAAGCAATAACGCCGGTGTGGGGGGGCGCTTTTATTCGCCGTCGCAGTCATCGAGAGGCGGCCGCGCGGAGCGTGGCGGGGCTGCTGCTCTCTCCCGGGGGGCTCGTACCTCATTAATCTTTGCGCAATTAGAGGGCCAACCGACCCTCCCCCCGCGGCGGAGAGCCGATTAATCGATCGGGGCCTCGTTCTTCCTGCCCGCTGACCGCGAAAATCTGGGCCGTGCCGAGTTATGCGAGAGCTCTCTTAATTAGAGCCAATTATTCATTCGGCGGCGCGGGGCGGGATATTTAAATTTCAAATGCGGAGGAGGAGGAGGGACTTAGCGGCGTGAATTATAGAGGGACACTTTGGATTTCGGTCAGGTTCGGAGCTCTCTCCTATCTGATAATGAAGGAGTTTTTCTGCAGGTTGCAGGTGGGTCAACAGTCTCGTTCGCCACTTCATTTACGGCGGGGGGCTTAAGAGTGAGTAATGTTTCATTTGCGCTCGATTTGCGCGGCCGGGGGAGCCTTATTTAACTTCCCGAGTTTGGCTAACTCGATTAATTGAGTCTTTGGAAAATAGTTCCGCGAGCAAAGTTGCGAGCTAAGAATTGCTTAAATAAATATAGTTTCGATGGGGATTGTAGAAAGTTTAGCGGAACGATTGGAGTTTATCAAATCTGAACAATTCTATTTGAATTTGATTTGTTGTATTTGTATGGGAAACTTTGCAAAATTAAGCGATGTATATATCTATATACATTTCAGTAAATTTACTGTACTTTCTTTGAATTGCATCAAAGTTTTCATTAAACTTTCCTGTAAAGTACGGTAATTTTTTTGGTCTCGGCATTGCATTATTGCTTTACAAGACTGCAAAGTCATCTCTCTTAAAATATATTTTTTCCCATTTTCATTAAACTTATTTACCCTTAAAAGACTTCTACTACAAAACGATAAATATATCGGGTCTGAGTGCAGTTCTTGCTCCTCGCAAGCGGAAGCTCAGCAAATGCGGGATGCTATCAGAGGGGTTAAAATAAAAAGCCAAGGGGACAACAGTAGTACGAGCGGAATAAAGGTGTGAAAAGATCCGTATCAGATGTGGGGCTGCAGGGGGGAGAAGCCGCCGAGTCAATACGATTGTTATCTTTTCTCTTACACATTTCTGTTTCATTACGTTGTACAGGAGCGTAAATTTAAAAAAAAAAACCGATCTCCTTATCGGACAATTATTCATTCCTCCCTCCTCCTCCTCCTCGGCGAAAGGAGAATATCATTTCTCGAATTTCGTCCCACAAAACGCCTCGTATACCGCGCACAAAAGTGCGCGTTTTACGACGGAATTATTCTTTTCGTCTGCGGAATAACTTCGCCCCCGCGAGAGAAAATTCCACCTCCGACAAATAGGCTTTTTTCGTCGGGGAAATTACTTTCGTCTCCCGATGCCACCCCCCTCCCCACCCTGTATAAATCATGCGCACCGAGCCCGAATTCCACGCATTACCAAAGCGCCTCGTTCCGAACCTCATTTCCGGCATAATAAGTCAAAAAGCCTCTCAGCTCGCCGTAATTTCTCGCGATAAAACTCGGCCGGGAGACGCGCATCCCGCAGGATTCCCCGCGGCGTCGCCGCCGCCTCCGGAGAAAGAAGAAACGGGGGGCGGATGATCGGACGGAGAAGTGACAAGTGGCGCGAGGGTGACGCACAACACCGAGGAGGAGGCAGTCGGGCTCTCTATCCCCCGCGGCTCGGATTCCAGCCTGGACGGGGACCATCCACCGCCTGTCCCCTGGACGGGGGATCGATGACCTCCCCTGGAAGAAGCTGCCCCGGCGCAATAAAGACATTCCCCGTACGGCGATCGCCGCTGCTGCCGAATTATGGAGGTCTCGCTTCTTTTTTTTTTTTCTATGCGTATTTCTGAGCGGCCGTGTTTGAGCATTACGCATTCATGCGGCCGGATTCAGGGGGCGACGACCGCCGGGGGAATCGGCGCATTGGTCGTTTTGAAAACGCGAATAATGGGCCTGGAATTGTTCTTAATCAGTCGGCAAATGCTGACGGCTGTGCGTTTTTGGACGGGGAGCGTTGTGTTCTTTTGAATGGGGTTCGGTCAGTCGCAAGGGGGAGGGGGGGAGCTGATGAAAATCGGGATTATGGACTTTTGGCGCAAAAGGGACGGTGGAAGAGTGACAATTTTATGGGATTTTTGAGAATCCGCGGTGTGTAATTAGGGATCGTTTTGCAAAAGGTGGGCTATTTCGGCGGAAAATAATCGTGTGACTTTGTGTTCCGGCTTAATTTCGCGTTTCAGTTTACAGTCTGGAGTGATTAAAATTTCGAGTTTGACTGATTCTACAATGAGAAACCTGGGTTTGTTTAATGTCACTTCATATTATTGACCGGAAAATTTGCATAACAAGTAAAATCTATAGAGGCAATTTCATATAGGCAATATGAAATCATGTGTATTTTATATCATACATTGTTATTATACTCGCTACGTGTATATTAATTACAAATATTTTTCAAATAACCGTTATGATTGAGTATTAGTAACAAAAAAATGTATACGTAATGTGTTTTTATCCACTTTTTTAAATGCTTCTTTGGCATTCGATAATGTTTTAAATTCAACAGGTAATCTATTGTGTATGATTTTAAGGCGTATATAATATTCTATTATTTTTTATTCTACAATAAATTTTGGATGTCTTCGCGTTACTAAAGAATATAACAATTTTTAAAACACCAGATCATCATTTATTATTAAAAATACAAAAAATCTCAATAGTTCTCTCCTAAAATTTAATTCAATCCAATTCTTGTTCCACTAAGTGTCTATTTCAACCTCGCGTTTGACGTGTTCATCGAAATTTGAATTACTCTCCACGCGTGATTGATTGATCGCTCGACGAGTCCGTGAATCTTCTCTCCCCTCAAATCACCCGTCGCGACGCTTTAAGTGCTCCAAAAATCTTCTTAAAGCAGTCGTCGTTAAACTTTAATCTCCCGGCGTACAAAAGAGAAAACAAAGGCATTATCACACCCCGGCCGACCCTCCGACCGCAAACACGTCTCAGCCCGCCAACAGACAACAGACCAACAACAAACCTGCTAAAAAATGCAAACCCCTCCTTAAAGACACAAGATCGAAGCTTGCCGTCTCCGCTCGGGCACTTGACACCTCTCTCAAAAGCCGAGCGCCCAGTTCCCACATGCATCGGCAGCTCGACAATGAGGCGAGAGAGAGAGAGAGAGGAGCAGCGGCTCTCGAGGCAGCAACCCTTCCGAAAACTGGCTCAGAAAAGCGTCTCCCGCATCGACACCTCGTCGTTACGGCTGCAGCCTTGGCATTGGCTGTGGGGGCGCGGCTCGAGGGTTGCGGAGATGACACCTGCGGGGCGTGAAAGCACGCGCCTGGCTGAGTGCGCGTCCCCTCGCACCCCCCCGCCCCTCCGGCCTAATAGCCTCCATTTCCGACGTGTCCTACGTGACGCTGCATTTCCGAGGCGGCAGCCCTGAAAAATGATGCCCCGCGCGCACCGATCGAGATGATGGGAACGCATGCGAGGATCCGCCGAGGTTCCGGTAAACAGGAGAGGCTGAAAAGGGTGAAGGATTCGGTGTGGCTGCGCATTCAGATCATCCGACGAAGGGGTGGAAGCTCTGCAATCATTATTCGCTTCGCCTGGAATGTATGTATAAACAAGAGGCGGGGAGGAGAAAATAATTTCAACCGTGAAAAAGAGGACGAAAACCGGAAAGACGAGTGTACGCGCAATAATACACATCTGGTGACCATAAAAAGCTACTCCTCGCCGCTTTACAAGCATCTCAACACCATCACAATACCATTTGATTTCGTCGCCACTACAAAGGAACCTTACACCCTGCTCCACCCCCATTCTAAACCATTCTAAAAACTGACCCGAAAATTTTCCACGGGGGATTACACTAAAAAGCGTCAGCCGCGCCGACAGCCCCCGCAATCACAATATCCACCACCCCCTCGGCAGCCGCAAACGCAGCTAAGCAGCTTATAAGCCCCCGAAATCCACGTCAGGCCTCGGCGCCATATATATATTAAAAGAACAGCCCTTCGGAATCGAAACTTAATATAACAATCCGTTCCCGGCTTGCTCCATCAATAAACCAGCGGCGAGAGCTCGGCCCGAATCCCCAAGGGGACGGTCCGGGGGTGCGAATCGGTCACGCGCCGCGGCTCGAGTGCGTTTCGTCAAAATATTTATGAGCGACGCGCGTGCGCGATCGCGGGGGGGGGGGGGGGGGGGGGGGGGGGGGGGGGGGGGGGGGGGGGGGGGGGGGGGGGGGGGGGGGGGGGGGGG
>JAWWEO010013392.1:0-28095 GCA_035582975.1 Ormyrus labotus
CTACTATTGAAATGTAGTTAAGGACAAATTTAACCAGGCCTAATCTGGTTAAGGTTACCTGGAATTTTTCTCAGTGTAGTAAATTTTGCAAGTCTAAATATGAAAATTTATCATTGACCTCGTAAAATTTACTAGAAACTACACGGTAATTTTTTAGGATTTTTACAGTCTGTGATCAAATTAAAATGTACTATTGTAATTTTTTCTAGAAAATTTTTCTTCGTGTAGTTACTTGCGCCGTTAAAAAAATATAAAAAGAAATTATACTTTTTAAACGTCTCTTTAACCCCAATTAAACTCACAGAAATGCTCTTAAATTCTGTATACTTTCAATCGAGAAAATAGGAAAACATCGTTGCGATAAACTCAAGTAATCGAACGAACCGAAGGAGTTCAAGAATTTCCTCTTCGAAAAAGTTCCGCTCTTTTTCATCGCAATACACGCCGGTAGCCTTTTACAAAGATACGTCGCACTGAGGAAGAAAAAAAAGGAGCAGCACCGTGGCCACTAGAAACGAACGGACCCGGAGAAAAGCATCTTCGAGAGCGGTTTAAGGGCCGGTTCAACGTTGAAATTACACGTGCCCCCTCCCCCCCCCCTTTCCACTTTATCCTCTTTTTGCCGCCGATGAAACCTCAATCGTTCAAGTGGAAAATCAAGTGGCGTATTAAGTGCCGACCCTATAACTCTTGCGTTCAATTCAAACGAAATTTTTTTTGCAACGAGGGTGTAGTGGAAGAGCGAGCATTACGGGAAAATGAAAAATTAGCGAATTTGAATGTACACGTGGGATTCGTACACTGAAAAAACGATCCTCTTATTACAAAAGGAATCCGCTTGTCACAAGAGGAAATTCTTCTCAATATTTGTCCTAGCGGACAAACTATGATTTTTCGATTCAAAAAAATTTTATTTGAGGAAAATAATTTCCGTATAAGAGAACTCTTTTTCTGAGAATAATGTTTTGTATTAAATAGGAATTAACTCCAAAATATTGGTTTTTTGAGTAAGGAATATTGCGTTCTTTTGAAGACATATTTTTGATGTAGTTTATTAAATGTTGCAGCGTGCTATTTTCAGCGTAATTTAATAAAGGTTCTAATTTTGAAAGTTAAAAAGCGAAAATGTGTATTTTAATATATTTAGAAAACATGGAAATGCATGCTTAAATAAGCGTGTACCTGCAAGAAGGTCAAGATTTGGAACAACCATTAAAAAAGAAAATTAGCATTTAAATTACCTTCTGTTTTATCGCGAAAATTTACAGTTTTGCACAAAGTTACAAAAAAACCTGCCTAAATTAAAATAAAAATATGCTCTCCCCAAAAAAGAATCTGCATCTATTTATATATCTGTACTTCACGACAACATAATATTTATCCGCGAAAACAGCTTTTCCGACTAATCACAGCATTTTTTTTCTTTTAATCCTCCTGCAGAACACGCAATACTCGACACAGAAAGCCGTAAAAGTGATCAAACTGCGCTCGAACCATTCCCGTGATCACTCGAACCACTGCGCGCAGACGCGGCTCGTGCAGCCTGCCTCAAGCACGCGTCGACATTCTTCGCGCTTTTGATGGCCGCGCTCGCAATCGTAATTCACCCGCGCACAGACGTGCGAGCGCGTCGGCCGTTTGTCCTCGTCTCGAACGCGAACGAGGCTCCTGCGATATCGCTCGTCGGCGCGTAAAAGGAGAGAAGAAAAATCCCGCCGCCGCGTCGAAAAAGCAGCGGGAAGAAGAAAGAGCAGGGAAGAGTCGGGAGATTTCGACTGAAGGGGGATTAGGTTTTGAAGCAAAAAAGCTACGAGAGCAGGTGGGTTGAGAATTGGGGATTTTGGAAAGAGCTTGAAACAGTTCAAGTTTCAAGTAATAAGCGGGAATAATTTATGTTTATTTTCTGTACGCAGTAGAGAGTCGCTGAAAACTGCTGGATTTTTTGAATTAATCTGCAAAATTGGTTTAAATTTAGCAGACGGTATGTCGTGAATATTTATTTTCTATAATGTAAAGCGATCGACGACACGCAGCCTTATTTTATCAATAATGTGCATTAGCCTAATTCAAACAAACTGAGATATTGATACTTTTTTAACTTTATTACGAAAGAGAATAAAAAAATGAATTTGATAGAATTATTCTGACGAAGACAGACTTTGTGTTTTTCCAATATTTATAAGATATTCAATATCTTCCGTACTCTATCATGGCATGTTTTCAAAATAGCATAAGCTAAAAGAATTTTTAAGGGCTGTAAAATAAGTAAGTAACCTGAAAATATTTTAAAACTTGCAATTTGCTTAACTATCGACAGTGCAGCTTTTAAAATCTATTTTTGGGTACTCCATATTGTATTTTTAACAAAACGATTTGTTTTAAATATTATCGTAATTGCAACTTGCAGCTTATAACATTTTTAAAGCGATGTAACCAAATAAAAATAGCTGGAAAATTTATAAAGCACACGGGGGACCTATAATAAAAAGCCTTTTTTTAAAAATATTCATTATTAAAGTATCGGTAAATCAATAAAATCACGTGCGTCATTATTGTGATTAATTATGAAAGTTATTCCTGCCTGCATCAATCAACTCTTTTATCCAAGAAATTTAAACCAAAAATAACACCAAAATACACTTGACATCTTTACAAAAGCCAAAAGGCAGCGTAAAATATTCATCCCGAAGCTCTTGCTTCCTGCGAGCGCTAATCAGTAGTACATTCCAAGTTCGGGCAGACGCGGTCGGCAAGATCGAAAATTCGATACTCCTTGTCGCCGGTCAAGTCCCGCGCATTTCGCGCGGCTGCGGCGGTAGTCCTGGTCTAGATAAACAATGGGAAATCGATAATAGGGAAGTGCTGCGTTTTGCGCCCTAAGATCGTGAGATTTCGCGACAGCGACACTTTAGATTTTTTTTTTTTGCAGATATTTTTCGGCGTCGATGTGGCGTTATTAAGGTTTATTATTGATTTAAATCAATTATTTGAGTATATATCATAGTTTTTGTTGTGAGTAGAATAATATTCAATCGAGGAGAATAAATCGCTCGGAATAGATTTCTTCTGTCTATCGTACTGCTAATCAAATAGAAATATACTCTATTGAACTGTCAATAACAAGTCAGCTTTGGAAAGAAAGGAGATTTCATTTGATCAGAGATAAGTTGTCAACACTTGTTTTATTTTAATCATTTCTTTATACAATAGAGATCTATAATGCATTTGTTAAAACAAGAAGCACCGATACCGAGAAGTTCACGCAAGTGGATTTACTGCTCACCAAACTTTTATGCGATCGATAAATCCTTCAATTCTCTAAATAATAATAAATTCCAGCAATACCACTCCAAGTTATTGGTAACATCAAAATCCACGTTCAGTGCTCGCCGAGTCATTGCAATGAGCACTATAACCACCTCGAATCTCCCATATCACCCTCTTCCGATGAAAAACTATCCTCGCTTCCCCATTTTCACAGTCATCAACCTCAAAAACAAGCGTCGGCCCCTAATCAAATTTTGGCCCGATCGACGAGTACGTGTATATAAACAGTCATCCGGGCGCGAATATTCATGCGCGCATAACTCGGCGGCAGTGCCCGCAATCGAAGCGTCGCGCGTCGTTAACAGGGGGACACCCCGCGAGTCTCGAGAACGATCGCACCGAAAATTTTCCGCCCCCGCGGCGCGGGGGAGCTGTATACAGCTATCTCTGTCTCTTATAACGCGACGAATAGTGAAATTTCGTGTAAACGAGCCTCTCGATTTACTGGCTCGTGCGAGCGGACAAGCAGCGGCACGCTCGCAATGATGCAAACGTATGCAAACCTGCCGGAGAGATGTGGTATTGTTATCCATATATACGCGTTTCCCGCATAATTCCCGCGTCCGGTTGGGGATCGGTAGGCGGGCGGGGCTGCCGGGATTGGGAATAGAAAGTTTTGTGCGCTGGAAGGCTGTGTTTTGTCGGGCGAATTAGTTAATCTGTTAATTTGTATTGGGTTGCATGGGTGGTTCCTGTTGGTTGTTTTGGGAAAATGTGTAAAAGTAACCTTGTTAATTCTTTTCATGTAAAAATAGTGAAGAAAAGTTCCTAAGAAGAGAATCTGATTCTCTGACAAACTGTCGATTCGAAAGCAGAACAACAGTTTCTCGACTCTGGACTACTAAAATTAGATATCAGAAATTCATTAATGTTTCGCTTGTTCTAAAAATGCATCTGCCGACTCTTGCATTATTCAGCTTGCAACTCCATCGCCGTTTCTAAATGCATTAAAATTTTTTATTTAGTTGAAAAAGGCAGGAAAGAAGGGCGTTAGATTTTAAAATAAACATGAAGAATCGCAGGTGCGATAGCTTAAATTTATTCGGATACCTATATACGATACTGCGGGCGACTCCAATCTCGCAAAGCGCTTTCGACTAAACCGCACGGCAGCCTTTCTTCTTTCTGTCCGGGTTTTCTTTCTTGTGCGTATATCTGATATCTTTTTCTTGTATTTTTGCTGTCCGCATTTTACGACGTTCGCTGCATTTTTTTTCCGAGCACAGCGGCAAAAGTCGGGGAAAAATTTTCCCCGGGTTTACATTTTTTAAATAAGAGGACGAATATACTCCTGGATAATACGGTTATTTCTTCTTTTTTTCGTGTTTTATTATTAAGGAATGCCTGGTATATCTGATGTTTATAGATTTGATATTCCGAGTTTCTCCTTTTAAAATATCTAAGATGCGAAAGTACGCAAAAATACATAAAAGTATGAATTCTTTTCTAGCTTTCCAGCTTTATTTATTTTACATAGAATCTTTAATATTCTATGTTTTTAATTTTGCGCAATACTATCAATGTATTAAGTTTTGATTAATAACTCAAATAAAATAAATTACCATGATAAATAATAACCCGTTCAAATAATAATTACCTATTATTACTAAAATGTCCTCTTCCACCGCTTCGAATATTCCGGCAATTTGCACAAAACCACAAAACGACTCGGTGTTAACGAACCGCTACCCAATGAAAATTTCCCCGTCGAATCGATGCGCAGACGAAAAGCCTTCCCCGGAGAATACATTTTACGGCGGTCCGATCAGCGCTCGGAGTGGTAACGATAAGAAGGGACACGGATACAGAGCCCGACTCTAAACGGATGCGGAGGCACAAAGACGACGCCGCGGGCTTTTCCCAGCCGAGAAAGAGAACGACGGGTGCGACCTTACTTCGGTAGCACAAAGGATATTCAGCCGTCGATGCTACAAAGCCGAACTCGCACGTAATTATGCAAGCGATGATGTCGGAGGAATTAGAACTGGCTTTCTCTCTTTGTTCTTTACTTTGCGTGGGGGTTTTAAAGGATGGATGAGCGGGTTGAACGACGATTTACGTTACGAGTATTTGTAGGAGGGGAAATAGGTGGGATTCCGAGCGAGAGAAAAGAGGACGAAGGCTCGTCATTGTTTTGGCCGTTGCGAGTTTTCAATCGTTATTAACCTTTCGACGATTGCACATCTCTCGCGTTGAATAAGGTAAAGCGAGTGTAAAATCCGTTTCATAGGAACAAAATGATAGTTTAGGGAATTCGGTAAATTGTTACTTTATAGGGAAACTTGCGACAATTCAATTTTTCGCTTCATGTCTTGCTTCGCTCTAAAGTCTCAATTTAAAAAGCTTTCTGCTATGAATTCGATGGAATTAATTTTCTTCTTGGCGTGTAATAAATGATTTTATTTTGCTAATAGTTAGATTGAAAAATACTTTATTTAGTCTTGTCTTTAAAGTAAGGAGGTAATATAGAAAAAAGTTAAGAGCCGACTGCAATTTTCTGTAATAGATGGGTTATAATGACAGTTTAGAAATTCCACGGATGTGACACTGATAAATTTCACAAGGAATCGCTTCAAGATATTATTAACGACCCCCTTAAATAACTGAAATTCCATATAATTTAACTGCATTATGCGAAGAAACTATTAAAGACTTGTAGAGTAGTTAAGGATCATTGAGAATTTTCGGATAACGAAAGTAATGGATTCCACTAAAAATATTCTTTTTCTCGTATTTCTCTAGTACTTTTATAAACTTTTTAAATTTTATTTTAAAATCTCTAATTTAAAATTATTATACTATATTTGGTTATTTTATATTAGCAAAACTGTAAATTTTCAATTAAATAAAATAATTCTTTAACTTCAATATAAATAAAATTCGATCGAAAAGCATTAAAGCATCAAACTCAAGTAGTAAAAAATAAAGGAATTGCAATCGCTCAGAAAAAGTGCTTACGAGAAGGTGTTACTACCAACGTCGCTGAGAATGTTACTACCAATCGTTTTTATCTTGCTTACGGGATAAAGAGATTTTCATCAAGTTGCTTACAAGAAAACAGACATTTAATTCAGCATCCGTTCGACAGTAGTATTTCGATTGCGTACTTTAGGCCTACAGGCATCCGCGATATATGTTTCCAAGGCTTTTTAAATTCGCTGCAATTTTGTAATTAAATTTATTTCTGAAAGCTGTTTACACCTATCAAATACAATTCAGTCAAAATAAATCGCAATGAATGTTATTTTTGATATCCAGAAAACAAACTTACTAATCTTTATAATACCAGAATTTTGAAGATTACTTTAGCTTTACATTTAATCTCGCTTTCTCTTCATAAATCCACGTTTTAAAAAAGCAATCCCTTAATCTCACCTGCGCTCGCAAAAGGAATAAATCGGAAGAAGGGGAGGGGGAGAGGACAAACTGGCGCAATTCCGTTAGCCACGCGCAGATGCACCGTATTTCCCTCGTAATTTTTTACGAGCGCGCATCACCTACTCTGCCTCCGCTCCCCTCGGAAGATCCTCTAACTCATCGAGAGACTCGTTCCACCTTCCTAATTCACCGACGCAATTAAACCTTTCGTTGCTGAATTCATTTCTGTTTCGACGGGGCCGCCGGGCAATATTGGAAATTGAAAAGGAAGCCCGATGTTCGATTTGGGCGCCGTATAAGCGATCTACATTTTTTTTTTAGGGTTAATGATATTCTTTTGCGGGAGAGATTGGAAAGGCGCTTTTTTGTACGCGGTGGTAAGATTTGGGTTATTCAATTTAATCAATGTGCCTCGAGCGGGGAAAAAGAGTGGCGAAGTTTATTAAATTAAAAGTGTTAATCGTCCACTCGAAGCTACGAATTAAAGTTACGGCGAGTCAAAGCGATTGCAATTAGCGATAGAAAGACTGCGATCGAAAAACTACAATTTGCTTAATTACAGAGTTCCCGCAAGCAATATCTATTTCTATCTTGAGCTTTTTTTCCCTTCTTCCTTTTGCCGCTCTTTCTCTATTCAATCAGTACCTTTAAATTTAGTGCTTGGTCAAGTGAGCGCCATTTTCGTTAAAAATCCAATTGCGATCCACTTCTACTGAATCTTTAATGGCCGTGATAAAATTGAAGTGCAAGGGATAATTTTTGGTCTTCGCTCGTGTCTAATTTTAATTGAAGTAATTTAAGAGCATACTGTACTCATTACAGTGAAGTATTTAAGAGCGATTCCGCGTTGAAAATTAAATGTTTCATTGATTTAGAATTTTATTTGGAACAATTACCAAAGTAAATGATGGCCTTTAAATGATTATATTGTCATTGAAATGCTTTATTGTTCACTTAGCAATTTTCAGCCCAGAAATGAATTAATGCTTTGACGCTTTAATTGTGCCTTCTTAGTAATATCATCTCGTTAGGTAAAATACATCACTGAATCAGTTCTAACATTGCAATACCTACTTATCACTGAAACATGGAGAGCACATTGTTCAATTTAAAGGGCATTTACGGTTTCGGTTTGCCGAAAACTGGCTTTGAATATTCCGCTTCTCCCACTCAGACTCACAGTAGCTCATTTTTCAATCAAATACACAAAGATATTTGCTCTTCTGGGTAATGAAGTTTTGCATAAAGCTTACCTTTGCACACAAGTACAGTTTTCTTTAACAGTAAATATATATCATAAGCTTCTCACAAAACCTTAATTCAAACAACTTGAATTCATTCACAAAGGAAATAGCTCTTTCTGCCTTCCAATCCTACCAAATTATAACCTTTTTCCCGATCTCTCGAAAGCCTCGTCGCGCATAAAAAAGCGAGCTCGCCTCGGCAATATCAAGTAAATCAATACCGGGGAGCTCTCTCGCGATTCTTTTTTCCTCTCGTTCCTCCCGTGCAACATCCTAACTTCACGCCCCGTGTTTTCTACTCCAACACTCTTTCCTCTATCTCTCTCTCTCTCCTCTCGTTCTCGTTTTCATCGACGGCGCGCAGCATCCACTGGCAGAGAGACGTCTCTCGGCTTCAATTTTCTACCGGGTCAATGGCTCGAGTGCATGTATATGTAGGCTATCGCACGACGATGGCCCTCGACGGTCTATACAAACGTGTATCTTGCCGCAGATCGAAGCTCGCGGGTAATAATGGAATTTCGAATGTTAATAAAACGGTCGAGAGGATGTGATTACGAAGCGCTCGGAGCTCCTTGTATTGACCCCGAGGGGAAGAGGAAAATAGCGAGATCTGCTCTCTGGTCGGCTCAAATCTTGCTCTCTTTGTGGCTGTATGTGGATATTGTCTCGAGTTTCGCTAGAAATCGAGAGCCGCCCTATTGGGAATTAAATTTCAGGGATCTCTGGATTTGCGGGATTTATATATTGTATTGTAAATAATAGAGTCTTTCAGCCTCAGCCGAGATGGGAGACTCAGCTTTCGTATTATTGGGTTTCGTTTATATTCTGTTAAAAAACGGACATCTATTGAATTTAAATTAGTCATAAAATAAGCCAGTATTCAAGGCCCAACAATGTTTCTAACTGGATAATATTTTTTAATTTGTTTTATTAAAAATTAACAAAATATTTCGTTCATTAAACTGTCGTGAGAAAGGTTATATCACCCTCCTGACGACTCATCGTCGTGATAATAATGCTGCTCAACACAAGAGAAATCAACTTTATATTTGGATCAACTCAAATGAGCGATCAATGGTGCGAATCTACCATCCGTGGAATTATTCCTCTGGTAATTGAATCCTTTCTAGAGGCGATGATATTTCTGGAAGTTTCCTGAGTCAAAAGGTTCGGCAGAGCCTAATTGCCACGTGGGATCACAAATCCGGCCTCTGAAGCTCCACCGAGCATCGGTCGGATCTCTGACAGTGAGTCGTTAGTAAATGGTAAAACTAGTTTGATGTCGAGCTTTGGAATCGTTTATAGATGACTTAGGTTACTATTTATAGGTCATTTACAGGATTATTAAAAATGTTGTGATATTTTATTTCATTAATTATTTGTAACAAGTAGGTTAGTTACGTTTAAAGTGTAGGAGGCTGGAGGAAGCCTCAGTTGAGTCGAGTTTCGTCTCAGGGTTGCCCACCAAGACTCGTCAGTGGGGCTGACGATGGAGAACCCTTGCCCCAGATGCCGTGAGTACCCACTGAGCCCGGATACATATATCCACTTGCCTCGACTGGTCTGCTAGCAAGCGCGACAAACCCGGCGCTACGCCACCTAGCGACCAGTCGGGCGGACACCCAAAGGCGCCCAGGCTCTTCCCACTCCCCAAGGCCTTCCTCCAACTCTCCCACCATAAAATGCCTACAAAAGCATAAAAAGTTTGAGGTCAATTAAGATTGAAAGAAAAATTCAGTGCAAGAATTTGTATATCAAACAGCATTGGTTCAACGTCAAATCAATATTTCGAACAAATTTGACCTTTGAAAATGTAGCAAGCATTAGAAATAGATCAATATCCTTGAAGTGAAAAGTGTACAGTAAACTATTTTTAGAATTTACTTATTCTAATAATATAGTTTAAAATAACTTAATTGTTTATGTTTACAGTTTTTCAATATGCATATAAACATGACAAAGTTTTATTTTATTTTAAATTTAATATTTCTCTGTAAAAGAAATAAAAATTCAGAATATAATCAATTTCGGAAAATTGCAATTATTGCGGATAAAGAACAGATATAATATTATTTTTTTTTAGGGGGGGGGGGGGGTGTCCTATCAATTTGCTTTTCGTGCTATCACACTTAATAATTTTCACTATTTGCATCAATCGCTTTGAATTTGAACTCATAATTGAAAAATGTTTGGTACTGAATTGATGATAGATTGTTAATTTTTTATAACTAATAATTCAATGCATGCAAATAGCTGAATGAAGCGCGTTTGCATTCTACGTTATAAAGCAAATATTTGCGAGGAATACCTTGTAATTTAGCTTATCACGTTAATACCTACGCGTAATTCTCATAATTATACATATTCAGCTCGTTGCGATCATAATGAGAACACTTAATAATTCGTAGTAAACTCATTTGTACCCTTGATTGTTGAATTTCAGTCAATGATAATGAAGCAATCCGGATATTATTAAGTTCTAATTATTAGCATTCGTCTATTTAATACCTCATCGGATAAAATTGTAAACAAGAGGATCGATTTTATATGCATGTTGTGCGTGGAACTCAAGATAGGATAAATTACAAATTGCAAGGCGATGTAGAACCGTGATTGAATTTCCTGAGGCAAAGCACAAATTGCCCAACATATTGTCCAAGCAATTTGAAGCTTCGCAATTTCAGTTAGTCAATAATGTTCTAGATTATGAAAGTCATTATCAGATTTTCAACTTTTTAAACCTTTACTTGTTATTATGGTTTTATTTTAAAAATCGATCTAAACTGCGATAATTAAAAGAAATAAATAAACTTTTACTTAAGAGCTGTATAAGAAACTCCTAAGAAGTATAATATTTCAAGAAAGTCAACTTCTTAATGAGTTTGAATTTTCACTTTTACACATAATTATATGAAAACTTTACAATCATTTAAACTTTTAATTAAATTTGCTCAATTCTCCCTCACTTAATTATCGGAGTTGATCATTTACTGCTAGATTGTTCATTACTAAATTTTCAAAAGTTGATTAAAACGTTCAATTGAAAATTTGCCAAAATTCAAAACTTCTTTACAAACTAAAGCAGGATAACGATTTTTCGACGAAGCCATCAACGAAAACTCCCGAGTAAGCACCAGCGGATTTCCGCGAATTATTAAAAACAATTATAAGCCGCGTTGCGGTCGCGTATTTTGCGGAAATTCGCGTTATTTATTTTTCATCGAGGAAATGGGAAAAATGATAAGCTCGCTCGTGATTGTCCGCCGGATGCGGAACAACGAAAAACAGCCGGACGCGGCTCGTACGAATTTATCGACTCGCCGGAGAGACTTTTTTTTTTTATCAAACCAGTAATATATTTCAATGATAAAGAGACAGACGTGTGCAAATTATGTTTATAGAGTGAGTGCAGTGCGGCAATGTTACGTATGTTTCGAAGGCATTAACCTATTTTCAAAGGGTCAATCTGTTTCTGTTAATTAAATTTTTACAAATAAAGTCTGTCGAGATAAAGTCTGCAGCAACGATTCTGGAGCTAATTGCTTTAATATAATTTAAATCATTTGATGGATCCGCAGCTGTAAATTTGCAGCTGATCGGTTAGTAACCTCATAAATTTACAAATGAAAAGTATAAAATATTTTCTTTTTAAAAAATTTCGCGAATATTTATGGGCGCATAAATCAATTTTTTAAAATAAATTTTTTATGCTTCTTTCGAACAATAACTGTCAGCAGATTCAGGGATTATTAAAACAATATTATCCTGATCTGCGTGGATATAAAAAATTTCGATTTAATTTTTGGTAAATAAAACGTAAGCTGCTCAATATGGTAACTTGGCAATTTGAAATTTAAAAAGAATTCCATTTTCAAGGCCCGAGTCGAATCGCGATTGAACATCGTTCAATAAACATTTTAGGAATATTGCAATGTTCACGGGTTTGTGTGCAAATTTGTGCAGTAAATTCTGTAAGATAGTACATAATTGGAATTAATATTCAAGCTCACATGCTAGCCTATGGCGCGTGAAATATGGCCCGGAATAATCAAGCTTGATCATCTGCGATCATGAACTGACGGAAATAAATTTAAAATTTGCATGAGGAACATTAATAAACGTTTGCAGGCCGTAAATTTCATTGAACAAATGAACGCCGAATAATTTACCACCGCAGAAACCACGGGGACAATAAGTACGCGCTATTTCTCCGTAAATACACCCGGTTTCCCCGTCTTTCTCGCGGGTCTGCGCACAAATTCTGCAAATACTCCTTAGCCTACTGCAGAGTAACTCACAAAAATATGAACTAATACGCGCGATATCGCAGTAAAGAAGCACGACAAACGCGCTCGTTATTACCGTACCGAATATATATCGGCGCGATCCTCGGACGGGGTCACGTATCCCCAATAATTCCAGCATCGAACTTATTTCATTCTTTATCACCTCCGGACCGACGCGTACCAAACAGCGCGCCTTCGCGCGCCCTCCCTTAAATCATCTCCCCGAATAAGACGAGAAAACGTCGATTTAAAGAAAAACGGGCAGGGGAGGGGTAAAAACGTAAAACGGCCCCCCCGCTAAATCGAAACGCCTTAGGTTCGTCATATCGAAAGAGGAGATTTTTCGAGGAGCTGAACGTTGGCCCTAAAGTCAGGGCACGTAACGGCTGCCGCTAAACGGCGGAGGAGAGAAAGGAGCTCGGAGACAAAGACGGATGCCGCTAGCTTCGAAAGTCGTGGAAGGCTGCCGCGAGCCGCGGGGATATTTATGCGCCGCGATTTGCGCACGTCGCCTTCATTTTTAACATTTGTTTAAGGTATATCCGCGTTTTATTTACGGGAGAAGTATGGGGAATTTTGCGTTTTTAAGGGTTCGGAAAATCAGACTCATTTGATACTAAGTTACTGGGAGAAAAATAAGATGTTTCCATAACGAGATCTTATAGAGAGTATTCAAGCAAATGAATTTTGAGTTTTATTGTCGAGAAGGTTTAAGTAGTTTTGAGCAATATTCAGTCAGACGCAATTAACTTTCTAGGTTTATAATATTATTTTAATCTACATCCAAATCCATCCCTTTAAAAAAAAAATCCTATGCAGCAAATTCGTTTTTGATTGAAAATTTTCAAAGCCATTACGTCCGAAAATCTTCGCGAAAACCTCCCAAAAATAGAACGAAGGTCAGCCCCGCAGATACTCTCGAGCGCAAAATCCCCCGAGCGATCGTGACGAAATTCTTCGGGCAGTTTCGCGCAGCGTCGAAAATTTAATAAAAAGACGTCCAACGAGGAGGGCGCCCGAAACTGTCGCATCTAAACTACTTATTGGCCAGCGCCGGACGATCCATCCTGCCTAAGGGTTAGCCTCCCTCTCGCGAAAGCTGCTTGTATTATGTAGCGCCCCGGGCTACCTTTTATGAGGAGTTTCATCATTCACGTGCGGGACGCTTAGAATCTCCCCTTCCTGCTTCGGGCCACCTGCTTTACTGCCCCGCTTCTGCTCGTCCGTGTGTATACACCTATACAAGTCGCGATGGACAATCCGGTTGAGCCGCTCGTTTGGCCGAAACGTATATATCCTCCCCCTCCTTTTCTCTCGGTACAGCCGGAGGATGGCGGCGGGCACAAATATCGCGCGTTTATTGAGAGGAGGGCTGAATAATGCATACAGCTTCCTTCTCCGCCAGTGGCCGCGACTGTCCTCGTCCTTGAATACGTTATTTAACCGATCGGCAAATCGTCGGAGCCTGGTTTTTGGAATGAAGGCTCGTCACGGCCGTCCCTCGCTCGATGGTGGCGAGTGACGGAGACGCGGGATGGGTGGCTTGGGAAAGTTGAGGAATTTATGGCGGATGGAAAGTAGATTTTAAATTATTTATTAACGCGTTGTAAAATGTTATGTAGGTTATTAGGGTAGATTTTTTATAAGTCGTGCTTTTTTATTAGGAAAATGTGAGGGAGAATTTTTTATTACAAAATATTATAGTCTTTTTTTATACTTTTACGTGAGAAAAAATATAAAAAGAAAAAAAATTGCTTGGCTCGCAATTGAAAAATAATATTTTTACAAAATTGAGTTTGGTTAAAACATAAGTTCTCAATAGAGCAACATACAGTTGACCGTGTTAGAACTGCGCGCTCAAATTGGGACAAATGTCTTACTAAAACGAAGGAGTACAGTGCACTGAAAGTGTATACTTTCTACGTAGTTTCGACCTATTATTATTATTATTTTTATTAATTTATTTGTTGAATTTATTATTTAGTTAAATATGATTTCGTGAGTTACATCCGGTAAAAGTTATAGGCCGAGACCAAGAGACTTTTGCAAGGACGGAGGGTCAATATAACTTTTAATGCGGCTGATGACTTATCAACTAGACACGTGACCGAACTTTGCATCTTTTATATCAAGTTATGCTTCGCTTTACCCGACTCGATAACTCCAACAAATTCGTATTAAGATTCTATCTACGCAGCAAACTTTTAGAATGAAAATAATATCTGTGCAAATGGAGACGTATAATCTAGTTGCTGAATATCAGTGGCATACAGACGTCAGCAAGTTGAATTCCCAATGTCGTCGTAGAATCGAATATTTAATTTTCAATTTCGGTGTCTGAGTTGTATCTGAAGTTTTCAAACGATAGTCTCGCTTAATTAAATATTGAAGTTTATTCCTGTGTTTTACATTTGCACAAATTTTCTCCTAGCAGTAATAAAGTAGTAGTTTCTGTGAAAAATAATTAAAAATAGAATTTAATGCAATACATTGCTTTAAAATAAAATTGAATAACAAACAAAAGTCGTTCTTAGACATAAAAAGTCAACTATTAAAACTTACATTGGAACAATGCGATAATTTGAATCCATTTATAATAAAAATAACTAAATTTCATAAAAAATTTTGACGCCTTGAAATCCACAGCCCTTATACACGATTCTAACTTCGAAATCAATTATTTCTTCATGAAGTAAAGCAATTTGCGGTCTGGTACGTTTCGCGTCTTAGACTGCGGTATAAATCAACAGCAGAAACCATTAGCAATTCTCGTTTACGCGTGTCGAAACCCATCGACGCACACTGCAAAATCAAAGTCAAACTCAAGACGGTTAGCCTACGGCGTTCGATTACCCACTGAGATTACTGCAACCCCCGGCGAGGCTGGCCTTCCTATTTCCTACAAATTACGCAGCATTCTAGAGTTTTGCTGCAATTGCTCAAAATTTAGAGCTTACGTATAACTGAGAACAATATTAATTTGCGATTCTTCAATCTATTTCCTATTAAATTAATATTACCGAGTCTAACAATAATTCATATTCACGTTTAATCAACAAGAATTGAAGAACAAATTAGAACTCTTCCCTGGTAGAAGCGCAACGATAATATCACTAGAAACTTTGTAAATTTTGAAAATAATCTAGCGATATTCTCGTTACGCTTCTACCAGGGTTTTACTTAACCTCCTCTTCCAAAAAAAACCTCCATCCTCCAATCGCAGGACGACTCCCTCTACTTTTACCATGCTTCAAATTCCCCGAGCCGTCAATTCCGTGGGTGAATACGCGTCGGTGGTCGTGCGTCGCGCTCGCGCGTTTTGTTTACCCCATCCGGGGACGCACGAACGGTACGAACGAATGCAATCAGGCGGCGAAGTCGCGACGGCTAATTGGGTAGTTAAATCGGCCGAACGCCCGTATAAATGCCCGGGATGCGTGCCGCGCTCCGCGTAAATCTCATTTCGCCCCCACCCCCACCCCACCCCTCCCGTCCCGGCGTCCGGATCTCGGCGTCGTAATGAAACGCAAATTCGAGTCGCGAATTCCTATCCCGGGGAGAGAGGAGCTATGCTCGCTGCCGCGGATTGTTGGGGAAAATCCGAGGGCTGATTTCATGATCGCCGCTGCGATTTACCCCATTGTTCGTTTACTGGCGGTAACGCGAGGATGACACAGGAGGAGACGAAGCCGAGGGATGAAATTTTCAAGCGGAACGCGAAGGATGATTGGGAGAGGCTTGGAAAGAAAATTTCTTAAATTTTCTTGAAATCCTATATTCAAGTTACTTTTAAACGAGGAGAATTCGATTTTAAGCGGCCTCGAAGATTCGAAGCAATAAGCAGAACGCAAATCGCGACGAAATTCTTGAGCTAACGATCAATTTGTCTACAATATTAGAGTTGCAGCAAAGGTCTGAACGCTATATCATTGCGCGGCAAACGAGAGAGACTCTGGCTTAACGAAGAAGAGCGAGAGAGAAGAGCAGGGAGAACGAGAATCGTGCAAAATTGGAGCGGAGAAGGGGAAATGAGGAAGGGCCGGCAAGAGAACCAATCGAGTTTCATTCAATTAGTGTCCGTAAACATTGCCCTCCGTTCTCTCTCTCTCTCTCTCTCTCTCTCTCTCTCTCTCTCTCTCCACCTGTACCTATATGCATCGTCCAGCTTGCAGTGCGAATTCGCTCTTCCAATTCGCATTGCTCGCGTCCTCTGGCAGTAGTTCGATTCCCGATACAACCCCGAAATTCACGCCTAGTTCCAGAAGAATCGCCAGGAATAAAGACGCGAGCCAACACTTCTACCTTTGTTTTTCTTTCTAGCCGTTGTTGGAAGTTGCCCTTTGATTGCCATCTGGGCGCTCGTAAAAAAGCCTGACGGGAAAACAATGGAACGCAGCGAAAATGCCGCGTGTCAACATGTTTCGGCGGCTGGACGAGAAAATGCGGCGGTTTGACGACGAACTGCTGCTAGTTTTTTGTACACGATGCACAATCATTTTTCGCTTTGTCATCAGACAGTTCGGTTCTGGGAAAAACGAAAGTTTTAAGCCTTTGTGAAAAAATGACAGAGAGGGAAAAATTTTGAAAAGGCTGCTCTGTTCAAAAATATTATGAATTACTTGTACAATGCACTGCACAAAATTGTTTCAGCATTTTTATTTAAATCTATATTTAAAATTGAAATATATTCCAAATTTTTTGATCCATATATATTGAGAATGTTCATTCTTGTGCTTGAAAATACTTTAGGAGGTTCTCAAGTTTGGTGAAGTGAAATGGTTTGGAAATAAAAACTTTGTACAACAGTAGACACGCCAAAATGTTTTGCAACTGTATTCAAAATGCTATGTTTTGCTGAATAAGGGATGAAAATGTTATTTTAACAATTAAAAGTAGAATTATAGATATAAAAGTATACAGCTCCCGAAAATAAATAAAGTACAGTACAGTTTTAATCTTTAGTGCTGAATTTAAATTAATTGCTATCTATGAGAAATATGAAAGTGTCAGAAGATTCAAAATCCATTTATAAAAAGCAGTTTCTTTACAGAAAAAGACGTTATTGAAAAAGATGCCACGCTCATAAAGTGATTTATGCAAGCGCGAGAAAAAGCCGAGTTTTTAAATGTAATCCCCTGCAAATGAAAGAAAAGCGCGAAACTTTCTCTATTAATTATACAGCCAACACGTACGCGATAAAAGCACTAGAAACTTCAAAACCCCTCCCCCCCCCCCTCGTTCCGACAACTTCGCAACAGAATTTCATTCATCGAACTTCCTTATTTACGCGAGGCGTGATCCAGCAGCCCAACAATTCCGCGAGGCGAATTAAGCGCGAGCAGTTATGACCGTCGCGCGAAGGTACACAACGAAATCGGTAATTAATGAAGTTGGAGATAAGTCGGTGCACCTCCGCGGCAATGCGATGCCCTCCAATTAAATTCCCCGCCTTCCCCCCGGTGGACAATTAAAGTTTGCGGAGCGGCTCCCGAGACTTTCCCCCGCTTTGACGAATTTAGTTTGTAATAATGCAGCTCGGGGAAGAAGAGGATCGCCAGGCGATGAATATTAAATTGCGGCCGGTGGCGATTACTCGAAACTCCGGTAATTTTTCAAAGCAGCCAAGCCGCCGTCGCCGTCGTCCCTCCGGCTGTAGCTTTTCTCTCGGGCGCAACCGAGAGGTAATTAGCGCGGGGATGGAAAAATAAATTAAAAGCACTCTTTTTCTGCCCTTTTTCGGGTCATTCGGAGGATTGTCCTAAGCTGTGCGAGGCCGAAGGGAATTAGGAGGTCTTTGTTTATTGTTTGCGCATTAATTATTCACGATGAATAAAGATTTTCTTGGGAGGAAATTTGGGAAAGATTGAAAAGAAAAATATTCAAAATATTTTATATATGATGTAACTGAAAGGTAAACGACTATTGCCACAATGTTTTCATTCAAACATACACTTTTTCTGTCTTGTAATAAGCAAAAATTGAAAACATATGGCTCATTACTTACCAACTTTTTGTGTGCTACGCATAATCCCTCAGTACAATCTCGTTTAATTTTTCTGCACACTTGTTGATCTTACTGGCGAGTTCAACAGCGAAGGAATACATCTTTCCTTCTATAATATTTGATATTTATACTAAAAGCACACAAACCAAACTTTGTCAAGTGTACTTTTTACGCTTTCCTTATTTTATACTTACATTGACTTAAGTCTACAACAAATTTTATTCGATTAATGGGAGTCGTAAGTAAATGTCACGCGACAAGCTTTCGACGCCCAAGTTAATAAAGTTTCGTTTCTATTAAACTTTTATTGCGAGCTGACATATTTATCTGGCGCGTCGATCGTCTCCTCTGTCAATATTTGCTGCTTATACCCTTTCCGGGAAGGCCGCGAAAAGAGGGAAAAAGTAAGTGAGAACCGAGGCGGGCTGCGAGAAAAAAAGCGAAGCTAACCGCTTGCAAAGTTTTTTTTTTCGAGTATCGCGTTCTATATTGACTTCCTTATTGTGGGAAATGTAATAAAGGCTGTACGTAAATAAAAGAAAAGATTAATTTTTATAGAATTTCTATTATGTAATTCCGATACTTGAATAATTTCTTTGGATAGCAGTACTAATAATTTGAAAAATACTTATTCCTTTAAAATGAAAGGGGAATATTCAAATAAAGTACCTCATGAGTAATTAAATTTAAAAAAAAATTGTTTCTTAAATTTTTAAATAGTTTTAAAAAATGTATTTTGCCTCAAAAAATTGCACAAAAGGAAATACATAAAGGGACAGTAATCAGATTCTTTTCTCCACTCCTTTGCCATTTATTCTTGTTTAGAACAATCAAAGTTTTATAAAATTTTAAAAACAACAGCTATTTTTCAAACTCGAAAATTTCCTTTGTACCTTACTGCATTACGCGGTCGTTTCGATCAAGACAACGCGACCTTACAGCGGGCCGAAAAACTAAAAGCGAGCGAAAAAAGGTCGGAAAAACATCGATCCACTGTTTCGCGAATTGTCTGTCGGCGATGAAATCAGCCGGGCGGTTTTTGCTCTATTTCTTAGAATCGTCTTTGTATGTTCACGCGATCACGTGGAGTACGACAGGAAATTGGCTCGTAAAATACTTGACCGCGCGCCAACTTTGAGTTATTCGTGCTTTTCATTTATTTTCCTTCATCCTTACGGATTTCGCGACTCGCCGAGTCCATTATTTTTCTCGGCTCTATTGTCAACTGAAATATTTTATTGTTTTGTCTAAATTTTTTATTTCACTTTCTATGTAAATGTTTTAGATGTCGAAAAAGGTAAAATAAAGAATTATTCTGGTCAAAAATGTATAGAACCACCGGTGAATAAAAAATGTAATATAGAGACAGAGTTGAAGTGCGTTTTTGTGTTGGTGCGTTGAATTGAAGGAAGTACCATCGAGGTATAACATATTACCTGCTTTCTTTTTACATTATCTTTATGCACAATTTACTCGTTGAAATATGATTTCGATTCGGGGTCGAAGGAACTTTATTTCTTAAATAAAGCTGGACTTAAAATTTTTAAAATCCAAAATTTTGTCAAAATTGAATTTCAGTCAAAGTATTCTGATTAGAATTTAATAATTGATTCTTCTGGTTAAATCTTTTATTTTTAATTTTTCTCAGCTGCACAATTTTACGCTTTAAAACTTGAATTTATCACTGTTCATGTTTTGAGATTACGATGACGGCAAAGTTTGAAATCCTCTTAAAAAGAGGTAGAGTTTAGAAACTTAAAACGAAAGTTATAATCTCTTTTCTTTTTGAATGCTGTTGAAAAGATAGAAATGACATAAATTAATTACAAAAGTTATTTTGTAATATAACGCACGAGGTTAATAAATGTATTTTCTTAAAAAAAAAAATTTAATAAAGTCGAACGTAGTTTGCATGTAATTTCTTTTACAATTCCAGTCGTTCTTTCGAAAAAACCAATATACCTTCCTTTAAGTATAAAGGAATACCGAAATAGTCTCTGATTAGCGTAGTTTCTCATTAAATTCGTAATACGATACATTTTTTCTCACTTGGTATTATTTGCTGCGAGAGCAAAGTTACGAGTTTCTTTAGCCGCGGGACATCTCATCCTTTGCTACTTAATTTTTTCAGCGCTTGTTGCTATACAACAAGACGTACGAGTTTGGGAAAAGCAGCGACGTAGCCTTCCTTTTTCCCGGCTAATTTTCCAACTTGTTTTTTCTTCGTGCACGCTGGCGATTAGACCAGAAATTTCAGTGTAGACTTTTTTTTTTTTAATTATAATAACGTGTTGGCTCACGTGACTTGGAAGGCACCGCAAATATGAATTTAATTTGTGTTTATTCTTCTTTGCACGCTTGATTAGATATGAAATTTGAAGAGCTGCAAAAATAATTGTTTTAGGAAGAATGGAAGGTTAATGATGTTCGTTTACTTTGCCGGTAGATTTTTTTAATTTTCACGTAACAGAATAGTTTCTTTAAACATTTTAATCAAGGTATCCTTGCTGAAAAGAATTCTGAGCTCCAAAAAATTAAAAATTCTTTTCATGCACACGAGAGTACATTTTATTTTCGTACACTTTGTATATCCACTTTCGCGAAACTTTTCATACTTTAGAATATTTTTTAGCTTTAATGAATCGGAGCTTTAAAGAACCCGATATGAAACGCCGCCTTTCTCGACCGCATTTTTTCAACTTTAAATTTAAAACAAAAATCTACCCGCAGCTTCTGTCCTGAGTACCAACGCAATTAAAACAGCAGACTCGACGATAACAGCGGATTACACTGCATCTCAGGACGATAAGAAAGCCGACACAAAGGGACGCGTGACTAAGATGCGAAGATATACGCGCGACCGTCTAATAGAGTGATTTCTGTCACTCCAAACGGATGGCACAGCCCCGTCGGAGGCAGAATCCTCAGCTCACGTCTGTCTCGCTTTGTCCGCCCTGTTCTCCGGCCTCTCTTTGTCCGAAATTGCTTTGGCCTAAGCTTGCAGGGAGCCTGTTTATGTAGACGATGGCGAGACTCGTTAGAGAAGATAATTTTTTTGCTCCGATTTACGAATTTCCGGGGGAAGAATAAGATTATTTTAGATCGAGTTGGTTTTTTCGTAGTATTTATTAACTTTCTGTCGAATATTTACATGGTGGTGAACTTTTTTTTGTATAATAGAAAAAGTATAAGTGAGATAGATAAGTGGTGTGTAATAAAGAAAATTAGAAACACTTGCTTTAAATTTCAGCACCTACGTCTCTGAATTGCACTCACCTGTAACAGAAAGAAAAGTTCTAATTAATTTACAAGTAATACAACTTAACAAAACCAACTTTACATCTGTTTCTTCTACAAATTCGCGTAATCTATCTTATTTACATTTCCCCTCCCACAGCCATAAATACAAGCTCCGCCAAACACCCGATAAAGTCACTTAAAAATGCAGCTGAATCTGAGCTGAAAGAGCAACATTCCCAAAGACTATATCCGGGCACACTTTCTCGCAGGGCGGAATGCCCGATTCGAGGAATTTTCCCTCGGAACGTCCGATCATCCCGCGATAAGCTCCCCCCCCCCCCCCCCGTTGCCGTACACCTTGCGGGGCCGTTCCCTCCTTCATTTTTCCCTCCTCGGCTCGGTGAGCGAAATAAGATGGAGATAGATCACCCTCGTTTTCCTAAGTACAGCCTTTTTTCCCGCTGCACCTCTTGATAGCGCGGGATTTCAATTACTTTTAAGCGATTCGCCGCAATTAATCTTCGGCCCGCGAGCAAAAACTCACCCGGGCTGCAACGGCCAACAAGTTGGGGGAGGAGGGTGGGGGGGGGGTGTATGCGAGAGGTCAAGCCACTTCTGTAATAAAGCGAGATAAAGATCGGCCCAATCCTCCGGATTGACCCGCCCGAAAAAGGCTCGCGATCATGAAGATTCCGGGGGTTAATCAACGATGCGTTAACTGCCAATTTATTATCGGGCTCCGATAGCGAGGCTCTCCTTATCGATCGGTATCGCATTGCTGCACTCGCAGGCCTTTTTAATTAACAGACGTGCTCTCTCGTGAACTGATTTCGTTTTTTTCTTCCTCCGTCCGCTACTTTCGTCAAAGTGGAAATAATGGTAATTCGAGAGCCGCCTTAACGTTATCTTTCACATTTATAGATTCCATTACCTTCAAGCGAAAGAAGATTTAAGTGCTTTTGTAACGAAAACGGATGAAAGTTTAATTCTCGATTCCTAAAATACTGAAGATATTTTAGCGCCCACATTAACCCTTCGTTCTCGAAATCGGCGCCAAATTCATCTTTGCGCTCGACAAAATTAGCATGCAGCCACAAGTGATAACGGTCCACGACGTGTCAGCCGGACTTAGCGGAATTAGCGTCGAACGTAAAGTACAACGAGCGAACCGCGCGCGCGCGTAAACTTTTGATACCCATCTCTGAAGAGGTCTCGGGGCGTAAAAAGTAATAATAACCGCGCCAGGCGCGGTACTCCGTACAAGTGATAAGAGCCCGCGGGCCGCGCCGTAATTTCCTCGGCGCGCAAGAACATTATCTTCCCGGCCATATTCAGAGCGTCGCTATAAAACCTTCCATCTCTCGCCTGCGAACTAAACGACCTTACCTCGCGGCGAACGAAAAAAAAAGGGAGGCGCGATAACTCCTCGGAACGGCGGCGGAGGGGAGAGAGGCGCGCGATATTATTGAGTGATTGCGATAATACGAGGTTTGCGCGCGGAGCTGCAGCCGCGCCGTGTTATTGCAGAAAGTGTGGCCGTTATTGGATGTTCTTCGTTTATTGTTTCCGGATGCGCGGCTAAGTTGTTTGCGTTTGTTTCGCTATCGAAATATAGCGCGAGGCTGTTATCGTTTTCAATAAGCGCCGGTGGCAAAATAAAGTATTGCGAATCGCGGGTAATCGATATTTTAATTATGTAGTTATTTATTCTGTAACGCTCAGTAGTAGATAGAATAATTGAATATTAATCAGCCAACAGGTTTTGACATACTTGATCTTTGAAAGCCCAGATGATATTATTACTGAAAAATTTTTGCAGCCCGCGTTTCCGTAAAATTGGGGCCTCAATAATCAATGAAAGCAACATGGAAATGGTTTGAAAACATCCCAACAATTCCTCCTCCCGAGCCGGCAAAGCAATCAGCCTCCTCGATTATCTCCGCAAAACAGCTACTTCAAAAGCGCTCTTACTTCCGCGCCAACTCCCCGCCGAATCGATTCCTCATTCGCGACTAGCGTATATATCCCTCTTCGAGCGACGTCCGGGATAAGAAGCCGCCGATTCTCGCGGCGAGCGATCTCGGACGCCGCGCCGCGGCACATCGGCGCGTGTCCCATTGAATAAATCCGCCGCGCTAACGTCAACGTGTGGCTCTCATGTAAAAACCCCCCCGCGCCCCACCGGCGTGAATGTACGCGACACCAACACTTTGGCCGAGTCGACCTCGAAACGAGGCAGCCGCCTATTTTCCTTTCCGAAGGGGGGCTGCATTAGAGGGATGATCTTCCAGCGGCGCGTCCGTCTAAAAATAGAGAGGCTCGACGTCGAGGCAAAGCCATCTCTCTCGGCTGTACATCGGGCAGAAATAGCGGAGTGAGAGAGAGGCCGGAGCGGAGGGGTGAAGGAATAGCGACCGATAAAGGAGATGGAACAGCAAAAATGTCGAGCGAGAGAGACAAAGCTGCCCCTAAAGGTATATCAAGGGGTGAAACCTCTCTATATCTCACTCTCTCTCTCTCTTTCTCTCTCGGTCTCTGACGAGCTCGCTTTGAGCGACGTAACCCTAATCGAGCACTTTCTATCAATTCGGCGGCGTGCTGCCATTCGCTCGCGGCCCGCTGATGAAATTCCCGAGGCTCGATTGCGTTTTCGCGCTGCTTTTTAAACGCCCCCTCCCGAATTCGTACGAGATGCGCCGCGGCGCTCGTAATGCGTCTGTAAAAGCGTTTTGCATCCGAGTACCGCCGGTATATGTACGCGCACGAGCCGCGGTTTTACATGCCCCGAGCACTTTCCCAGACGTATAATACGCGCGGAGCTGTTTTCCTCTGTTTTTTTAGTGTCGATAGCAGGAAGGAGCGCTTCAAGTCGCGGGGAACACCCTGCCCTGTTTTTTTTTTGCCGTAGTAAAAATGTTTACGCCGAGCTGCCGGCCGTAAAAAAGAGGACAGCGCCGATGACTGTTTCGAGTTGTAGTTTTTTTCTGACGGCGGGCGTCTTGCGAAAATGGAGGTGCACTCGAAAGTGGCGCTCGTTCAAGCGGTGAGAAACGTTTTAATAGGGGGGGTCCATTAAAGTGCAGATTTTTTAAATGCTTTTACTTTTACGGTGGAAGCTATTGGTAAAAGTAGGTGTTGTTTTTAATTGCAGCAGGGGATTTTTTTGTATGCGTCACATTCTGACGTTTGCTGTTGGCTATTTATACGCCAAATGCATTGTTGTAAACCAAATATAAAAGTGGAAAATTAATATATTTAGGAATGGCTATTATTTTTAGAAAACTCTATTATAGAATATTAATATTAAACGAAGTTAATTCGTAATGAGCGTTTTAACATTTTATTTGCAAATGCCGTCCTTAAGTTTCTGAAGCTTAATATTTTTTTCAGTGGCACAAAGCCTTACAAACTTCGGACTTTATTTTTATTTTATTCTTAAGTATCTTTACTTTTCTTATCTTAGAAAGTATAAAATTAAGGCTTCTTCTTATTCTTAGAGCTTCTCATTGTTATACGTGACTTTAATAGTTAAAATAATAAAGTGCACATCTCAAGAAAATTGACTATAAAATTGAAGCCAAATATATAACGCGAGCTTTATGCCCTAAAAATTCTAGTACGGACACATGAATATTTTAACTTCAATTTTCTTTTTACGACAGCTTTGCCCGAGAAAGGTGACTCCGTGGACTTATACATACGAAAAATTTTTGTTTAATCGCGATTGAAAATTTACGGTTACAAGCATATTTCTCCTATTCAAAAGAGCAATACTTGCACTTGGAATATAAAAAAGAAAAAATTAAGAAGAAATAGCTTTATTACGAAGTTGTGCCTTTTACAATATAATTTGATTAATCTGCGGTTATAAGCAATTCTTTCGTACACTCCATTTTTCCATCCTCCCCACGAGCCGGCGATAATCGACAGCGATCGAAAATACGACCCCCAAGTCCCGAAACACGATACTCAGTACTTAGACAAGATCCGAGCCTTTTGTTTGATCTATCGCCGCCTGTAATCGCGCCAAGTATCCGAGACGGCGAAATTGCTTTTTTTTTCCTACGACCCGAGAGAGATATCGCATGCTCGAGAGCGTAAATAAGCAGGGAAAATCGGTACAATGTTCGACTGCTGCCGCGGGATTATATATTTTTGCCAGGCCTTCGTTCGATTTCGTGCACGTTAAACCGGCGTGCTCTCGGTGCGTATAGCGCTTTTTTTCCATTGATTTTTTTTAGGAGCTACGTGCAGGTTCGGTTTATTCTTGGTGCTGCTTATTTTATCGCGGGTGAAAGTTCGCCGCGGTCGGGGAGGAAGTTTTAACGGGGCACGAACGTCTTTGATATTGGCAGGAAAGTTCGGGGGCTCGATTAAAAAATATAATGGCCCTTTGGATGATAAATGTGAATTGGCGAAGGAACTTTGACTTTGATTTGATTGAAATGCCTCAATTTTCGCCCAAAACTTTGAGGAACTCGAAGTTGATATTCCGAATAAAAATAGCCGAGTAATTTTCTAAATTACTCGTAAAATCAGACTTTGAAGCATAAGTAATGCGATTTAAATTACTTTTGTCATTTTTAAATCCTACAAATCTGAATAAATTTCCAAATGTCACGTTTCTCGCCTATTTTTGGATTTGCAAGATTCAAGAACATAAATTCTTTCCCAATCTCCTTCCACGTCCGTTCACCTGAAAACTGCACGAAGATCTTACGATTCGACAATTCGACCTTATTTTTTCCTCCATTCTTTGCGTTTTCCTTCCAACCCTTTCTTTCTTTCAACAGAATTTCCTTTCCATTCAAAGACAGTTTATCAAAGCATGGAACCGTGTAATTTTTAATTTGTCGCCTCCAGAGGCCCCGAAATTCATCCTAACAGGAGAAAAAAAAAGCGCTAAAATTGATTTATTCATCTGTCTTGGGGCCTACTTTTTTTAATTTTTGGCTTGATTTAAGGCCGACGGTCTGGAACTGGCGCTGAACCCGATATGTCACTGCTGGTCTGTGTGCGAACATTACATGCGGGCAAAAAGAGGAAATAGAAAATGAAAATTGATAGAAAGGAAAACGAAGAAAAAGGTGAAGTCGGAATTGAGGAAGAGCAAATCAATAGTGAGATGTAAGCTTTAAATGCGAAGAGGTGAATCCGCGTGAAATATTATTGGTGAATTATTGCAGTATAAAAATCGTTCAAATTTAAAAATCGAATATTTACAATCAATATTTTTCGAGTATAAAAGGTGAAAATGTTTACGCTTCGTAAATAAAAAGTTTCTAGTTATTATGAAAACAAATGACTGAAAGTTTCACATGGATTTTTCATTATTATTCGTCTCTTGAGTGAAGAGGACAAAACAAATAATCAACTAAAAAACATCAAATGCTTTTTGAATAAAAGCTGCGTTGATGACTGGTAAAAAATATTTTTCTTATTACTTTTTAAATAATGCACTGAAATAAAAATAAAAAATAAACTCATCTAAAATTAAGATATGTAGATTAAAAATTTTAAATTTTAATGAAAAAATTCAATGGGACTTTTTGCATTACATCATACACATTTTATTTTAAAATTTTAAATAACATGGCATTTTCTCGAATAATAAAACGTAAAATCCTTTAAAAAGGGAAAAAATAATACAAGAAAAATAAAACGTTCGTAAAAAATTTCACATGTCTTCTTTAGCTCTAATTTTAAAAAATTAAACCAGCTCAAAACTTGAAAAATGCGCGCCCTCCCAGTATTGCAGAGTAAAATTCGTTTCAACTTTAAAAACGTAGCAGGCCGAAAAGTTTTCAATAAAGATCCATTACCTCTCCAAACGGAACTTTCGTAATGCCCACTTCGTTCTCATTCCCCACGCCGAAATTCCAGGTACCAAAAAAAAATTTAGCGCAACCGATCAGTCCTCGTGAAATCTCGTCGCGATATCGGCAAAGTTTCCCGGCCGCAACTATATCTCGCATTCTGAAAGCACCGGGGCCGTTTACATAGGCTCGCTTACGAGGTCAACAGTCCAGCGGATCCCGTTCCATTCCTCCTACATCATAGGAGAAGCGCTATGGAGAAAATGCGAGAGCCAGAATTAGTGAGAGGGGGGAGGTGGAGGGAGGGATGGGGCAGCTTCGGAAAGCGCGCCTGGCATTTGGTAAAGGAATTTGATTAGGATCCGATCGATTCTGTGTATGGAGGCACTTCACTAAGAGGGGGGAGGGAGTCGTACCCGGGCTTTTCTGCACTCGAGTCTCCGAGCTTTCGCTTTGCCTGCCACTTTTACGCTCGATTTAGATGATTCGAACACTATTAGTTATTCGATTTTTAAATGCCGCCGGGCGACGTTGCGCGGGTTGATCGAACTTTTGACCGATTAATCGTTTTTTCCGGTTTTAATTATTGGATTTATTTGAATTTGATGATTTCGATTGGAATTGTTACATTATTAATTATTAATTATTAATTATTATTTTGTTAATTTAGATATAATTTGAACATTTGAAAATATTAAATTTTAACTTATCAGAGTTATCAATTGAGGAGCCGGATCGAGAAACCGGCCGAGCGCTCGGCCGCGGCCAAAGCAACGGTGGGCAGAGTCGATTTTTTA